>VZSZ01004480.1:15871-81685 GCA_013398815.1 Ibidorhyncha struthersii | reverse complement strand
GGGAGGGAAGGAGGTGGTGGTGGGGAGGGGGGTGCCTCCGCCCGGCGGGAGTGTTGGTACCCCCAGGCAGGGCTGGTTTTCCTCCGGCCCCCGGGGATATGTGCCTTGAAAGGGGTTTGCGAGGTGAACGGTGGGAGGCACCTGCAGCCGCCGGGATGAAATTCCCGTTTTCCTCTCGCTCCCGGGCGTGTGGTTATGAAGGGCTGGCGTTAAGCAGCGCTCATCACGTAGGCTTTTGTCTAGGTGAAAGCATGGCTGGGGCTCTTCCATCATCTCGAGTTTAATTCTTTAATCGTCGGCTTGTTGCATCCCTTCCCGCCGAGCCAGGCAAAGCCGCCCTGTGCTCGCCTCTGTCTCCAGGGTGGAAAGCGAACTGCCAAAACGTTGTGGGAAATGCAGGAGAACTGGAGCCTACAAATGAAAGCTGTAGTAAAACCACAAGGTCACGGGGCATGTGGGTGCTGAGCGTTTGATTTCAGGGCTCCTCTTCGCTTGCGCTTCGCAGGGAGCTGTGCCTCCAGTCCCAGATGTTGGAAATCTGCGTGTTGGGCACTGGAAATGGGGGTTGCGAGAAGCTAGGGTTCTCTGTGCCCTCTCCTGACACCCGCCTAGGCATCCATGTGCTTTTTCTCACCACCACAAAGAGATGAGGTGCACTTTTATTGAGAAAAGGGAAGCTGGGACACTTGCATGTTGATGTGATGATGGCGGCTGGGAAAAAAAAAATCCCAAAGTGCTGTGCTGTATAGCTTTGGCTGGGACATCACCAAAGAAAGGCATTTGTGTTTCCCTTGGGTGCATCTGATAAATGTTTCTTTCTCCCCGTTTCCTTCCAATTGGTTCTTCAATAGCAGCTTTCCCCCTTTTCCAGCAGAGACATTTAGCCCAAATAGGGAAATAATCTAGCATTTCTAGAGCCGTAGCCTACCAGCCAAGCCATGAACCCCCACCACCGTCTCCCCAGGAAAGTTGATGCATTGCCTGACTCCTCTTAGACCCCACCAGCTCTTGTTTCTCTGGAGGTATAAACAACTCCTAAGCCAGCGCTGGGGAGCCGCGGTGCTCAGAGCTTCCCCTGTACCAGGGTTTGTGTCCAAGATATTGGAGGAGATTGGATGTTCTCTTTATGCCTCACATCCCTTGAATGCCAGCACCGAGCAGCACACTTTTAAGCTGATGAAACTTTGCTTGCCTCTCTCTCCCCCCCTTTCACCGAGCTTCTCATGATGTTTTGACTGTGAATTGCTCCTCAGACTTAAGTATTCACCGTCCTGCAGCTGTCCAGGCTGCACCTAGTTTGCTCTCCTGGCACTGCTGTACACGGCACGACATGATCTTGGCTCGTTTCCTTGCTTTTGGGACCTCGCATGATGTCATATAGGCACAGCCATTTCTCTGCCTGTTTGGGTAGTGTCCTGATCTGCTCAGGGCTGTCAGGGTTGCAATTCTAGGACAGAATTTGGTTTTCTGCTGTGTTTTCGGGGGGATACAGTCCTGCTGGCTTATCGGGGAAAAGCCACTGTTCTCCAGCATCCTGATGAAACTCAGATGCTATAATAAAGCCCGGCATCCCTCAGGGCAGGAGCATCACTGCACAACCAACCAACAGGTTGGTCATAGACACCACAAATGCTATGCGATACGAGCTCTTCGGGGTCAGGGGGCCATGATCTGCACGTGCTCCCAGCTCACGCACATCGCTGCCCACAGCTGTGCAAATCCTGGCTGCAGCCGGGTCTGCTGCAAGGCAGGGTGCTGTGCCGTTGGGACTCTGGCACCCAACGTGGGCTGAGCTCACTGCCCCGTCTTTCCCTTGCCAAGGGTGTGAGTGGTATCTCCCCAGCTATTTTTCAGGAAGCTTGTAGGAACTTGGCTTTCTCTGCTATCTCTATCCCTCTGGCGATTTTCGCTGAAATTGGGAGGGGGTTGGGGGGGGAGTGATGTGAACAGACAGACAGACATGGAAACTGTGATTTCATATGCCTTGCTTCCGAAGGAAACCTGGCTACAAATAGAAGTGAGATTTGCTGCAGCAAAGAGCTCCTGGGGAGACAGAGAAGGGGAGAACGGGGAGGAGGGAGGGGTGGTTCACCCCGCTTTTGAGATAGGCAACCAAGGCCCGGCGCACATCTGGGCTTGGACTCCCTTTCCTGAGATCTGGTGGTCTAAAAACTGGGCATCTGCTCGGGACTCACGTTCAGCTCCCTCTAGAGTCAGCGGTGTGAGAGCTGTACCTCTCCGGATGGGGACTCTCATGGAAGGTGCTACCACCCTTTGCCAGCCAGGGCTAGGCACCTAGCTGATGGATGGAGCGTGCCAGGGTGGGCCTCCAGCCCAAACTAACCTGCCCAGCTCCCGTTTAGGACCCTGTCTGAATTGCCCAGCTCCACAACCTGCGTTTGCCTCTGCCTTTTTTCCACACACCTTCCCAGGGATGTCTCCCACCCCTTCATCCCTGGGTGGGCGCGGGAAGCTGGGGCTGGGGATTTCTGCTCCTTCCTTCTGCTCTTTCCTCCCACAGAGCCTGGGAGAGCATCCTGCTGCACTGGGGACCCACCCACAGCTACAAAAATGGGCCCGGAGGGAAGAGAGGGCACAGGCAGACAGAGAGGAAAGCAACACGCTGGCTAATTCCTCTCTCCTGGCCCCTATGGGGCATCTCTGGGCAGATGCTTCCTCCCCATAGCCAGGAGCCTCAGGTTTATTCTCCCGACACTCACCGGAGGTGCTAATCCCATTTTACGGAGGGAGAGGCAGAGCACAGGGAGGTGAAGGGCTGCCCCGAGATCGCAGAGAGGGAGTCTGTCGGCAAGGCAGCCTCCAAAGCCGGCTCATGGAGACCAGGCAGAGGGACCGTGCTTAAGGCAGTGAGGGAGATCCGCAGGCAGAGGAAGGCATTAACAGCCCAGGAGGAATAATGGGCAAGAGCCTGGTGCTGCTTGATAGAGAAGAGACCAAAACGAGGTGGTAGGGATAGAGAACTTGTCTGGAGACAGCAGCGAGTAGGAGGGGAGATGTCAAATAAAATAATAATAAAAAAAGAATACAATCCCAAAAGAAATGTAGTATTTCTCCCTTGCTTCTCATTTCCCGGCATTTTCCTTGCTGAGATCTTGAATCGTGGGGGAAAGGGACGACTTGCCACTTGGTCTCCATGCGATAAAAAGCAAGGCTGGAATCTCCCTGACAAACACTTCCAAGCTCAGTCTCTACAAGCTGCCCCCAAATTCGTCCAATCTGGCTGAAATTTTATATCGGGGATGTTTTATTTTCTCTATTTATCTATTTATTTTGGAAAGTTGCTGGGGAGATTGTGGGAGGAGATTGGATGCTTCATTGAAGAGATAGGATACTTGGAAGAATCAGTTGCAGACTGATAATTGTTCTAACTTTTTAATGTCCTTTACAGAAAACAGGGTGGCCTGATGTGTATTTTACTTGATTGGCTTCACGGAGGGCTTGTGCCTCTGACTATATTTGGAAAGGTTTTGATGGTTTGTTTTTTTTTTTTGTACTGATGCAATCAGGATGCTGATGACCTGGAAATCATTTTCCTGATGTGGAGATCTGGAGGGGCATGGGCAGGGGATGCCAACAAGGCTGCGCCTGTTTTGGAGTGGCAGAGCTGGGCGGAAGGGAGAAGGAGCTGGGCAGAGCCGGAGCCAGGCTGCGAGCCAAAGGTTTTCCAAGCTGTGTTTAAAGACCCGTCACGCCACGCAGCCCTGAGCAGCAACACGGTATTTGGACACAGTGGCTTTCCTCCACGGGTCCGCGTGTACAGCCGGCGCGGTGGCAGGGTCTTTCTCCTGCTTTGATGGGTAAAAATCACAGCTGGCAGGAGATGCTTTTTACCAAAGCTGTGCCACGGGTCAGCGTCACGAGCAGAAGTGAAACCAGTGGAGCTGCCTAGACAAATCCCCAGTCGCTCTGTACCTTGCGGGGCTGCTGGCATCCCTTTTGTGTCCCTTGGCTGTAGAAATCTGGACCTAGGCTCTTGGCTGGTTTACTGATTGATAGTCAGAGATCAGACAATCTGTTTGGGCTTTTTGTTGTTTTTTTTCTTTTCCTACAGTCATGTTTTTTTCCCAGTAGAGGCTTTGCTGGAGCCCCCCTGCTGTGAAGCAGATTGCTGCTTTCAACGAGGTGCAGGTGTAGAGGTTTCGGCAGGGCCGGGAAGGGTCAGGAGGAGAGGAGAGAGGTGTGCTAGCCCTCCGGAGATGGGGCAGTGGAAGGGAAGCATATCATCCAGGGAAGGATGGGTATTGCTCGCAGGGGACTCTGAAGCGCTGCTCTCCCACAAGAGAAACTGGGGAAGGGGTGCTGTGACTGGGACACTTCGGGTCTGACCTCAGGATTGGAGCATAGGGCGCATCACTTGAAACAGCCATTGACTTGTTGGCTAAGAGAGCCTGTCCTCTCACTTGGGGCCTTGTTTGAGGGGGGGTTGCTGCCTTTTCACCAGGGACACTGGCAGGGGTGCGAGTAGCGGGCTTGCTTTGAGGCTCTGTTTCCCTAGCTTGCAGGCTAGCTGTGCCTTCCCGTGGCTACTAGCTGCTGCTTTGTCAAAGTTTATGGCCCCTCTGGCTGAAGAGAGACCATCTTTCTCCTACCCCGGGCACCAGCAAAGGGGGTTTTGAGCTGCCTTTCGCTAGGAAAAGCCCCTCTCTGCCTGGCCCTGACTATAGGGTGGGGAAGGGCTGGCTGGGATTCCCCGTGGTGTTGCGACACACTCCTGGGCTGTGTCCCCACAGCACTTCCGAAAGCAGCCGCGTGAAGAGCAGACTTCCCACTGCCCCCCCCCGCCCCCACCAGCAACCAGTCACCCCGCGGGGAGAGGGTACTGCTTCCACCGCCCGCACACCAGTGACACAGTCGTGGGGACACCCTCTGCTGTACAAGCTGGCGGTAAATTCACAGTAATGATGTTTATCATGAAGCCAGTGTCGCAATGGGGTGGGCACCGTCGTGTCAGGTGGTGGCTGTCACAGTGTGAACGCTCCCGTGTTACGTTACAGCTGCTCTGTACAGGTTTTCTGTCAAAAGCTGGGGGGGGGAAAAATCCCCATGGAAAGTCTCTTGCTCTCTCTTTGTGTGGCCTCTCGCTCCTTGTGAGCCCAGGCCATTTCCTTCCTTGCCCAATCCTTCCTCTGTAACGAAAGTGTCTGGGCTGGCAGCGTTTTTTCAGTACTCCTGAAAAATAATGGTGCTTATTGCAGATGGTCATAAACCTGTGTGTGATACAAAAGCGGAGGAAAATAACAGGAAGGGTTGTACAGTGGATATTTCAAGGGCGAGGTGCCCAAATGGAGATGGGACTTTTGGGAGGCTGCTGCAAAGGGAAAAGCCGTGCGTTGTTGTAACGCAGAGCAGCTCTCAAGCTCACTTTGCATGCAACAACCGGCCAGCCTGAAGGACCGTTGCTGCCAGGGAGAGGTCAGAGCAGAGTCTAAAAGGCTGTTTTCTCCCCATCTGGCAACTCCTGAGCTGGGGCACTGGAGCACGAGCTTGCAGCAGGAGCTTTCTCCTATCAATTTGCAAAACCTAGAGCTCCCATGCCCAGCAGGGAGGCAAATATCTCTGCAACCTTCCTAGCCCTGCTGTGGGCAACAGCTTCCCTCCTGGTGTTGCACAACACCAGGGGTTGGAATAAAGGCTGGACCAAAATCCCTTGGCTGGGAGCTGCATCTAAACTGAGTTTGCCTTGAAGGAACCATGCAACCTCTCCCCGACTGTGCAAAACCAGCTGCTGGAGGCCCGTGGGAGTTTGTCCACAAAGGGAAGGGGCACAGCTGTGACTTCAGTAGAGCCCCAGTTGGGATCTGGCTCTCCTGGTTAGAATCATAGAATGGTTTATGTTGGAAAGGACCTTAAAGATCATCTAGTTCCAACCCCCCTGCCATTGGCCACCCACCAGCCCAGGTTGCTCCAAGCCCTGTTTAACCTGGCCTTGAACACCTCCAGGGATGGAGCAGCCACAGCTTCTCTGGGCAACCTGGGCCAGTGTTTCACCACCCTCAGAGTGAAACATTTCTTCCTAATATCTATTCTAAATCTCCCCTCTTCCAGTTTGAAGCCATTCCCCCTCGTCCTATCACTACATGCCCCTGTAAAAAGTCCTTCGTCAGCTCTCCTGTAGGCCCCCTTTAGGGCCTGGAAGGCACCTATAAGGTCTCCTGAGAGCCTTCTCTTCTCTAGGCTGAACAACCCCAGCTCTGTCATCCTGTCCTTGCAGGAGAGGTGCTCCAGCCTCCTGATCATCTTCATGGCCTTCCTCTGGACCTGCTCCAGCTCTACCTGAAAGTTCTCAGGCAGCTGGTCCCGGGGAGACCCAGGACAGCCCAGCTCCCTTGGTGGTGAAAAGGGCTCTGGGTGCTGCCCCTGGGCACGGCATAGTGCTTATGGGCAGGGTTTTGCTGGCCTGGGGTGGTGGTTTGGGGCTCTTCACCACGCACATAGGGTGAGCGCCAAGCCCGAGAGCAGCTTGCTTCCCCTGCCTAGTGCTACTGTGATAAATCTGACTGGAGAGGCGTTGGGGGAGCGATGCCGAGGGCACGAACATTGCAGCAGGCAGGGTTTGCTGGGGCTGCTAACCTGGCAGGCTGTGAATCAGCTACCGCATTTGCTTTTATTGTTGATGGCCGGGATGGGAAATGCAATTGAGACACCTTAATGAAAAGCTAACAAAGTTGGGTTTGGAGGGAGGGCTGGCGTTCTGGTAGCCTTGCTTCTCGCTAGAGAATAATATGAATGATTTGTCTGGGAGTATTCCTACCGCCGTGCCTGCAGCAGTGTGCTGACCATGGGCCGGGACCCTATGCAAACGCAGAGTAAGAGGGTCTCTGGGGACCAAGCTGTTTATTTTGGATTGTGCAAATACAGAAACGCTATTCATTTTATAGCAGCTTCTTCTCAAAGATATTTTGCATGCCAGGCTCTGATTGTGTGTGTGTGTGTAACCAGCATGTTGCAGCCAAGCATTTTCTAGCCCTCCATAATTTCTGAGTCTGGTGTTAATAAGACTCACTGTGAATTGGTTCAAGTAGGAAACCTGGTGAGGGTGCGTGAATTTTGCTTGATGACTGCACTCCAAAATGCCAGAGAAAGTCCAACGGAGAGCTGGGGGATGCTACTGCCATTCGAAGAAGGCTCGTGGCATATGGCCGAGGCCGGTGGGTTTTTCTTCCAAAGCTCCAGCCTTTCCCCACCCATCTGAGCTCTCCAGAAAAGTTCCACATTACTTATCTCCTGCTGTCTGGGGGAAGAATGTTTTTTGTACATGGAGAGCAGGGTGGGAAGGCCAGAAAGATGGATTGCTCAGATGCAAGCCTCTAGGCCTTTTTGCCTCCTGTTTAACGTAATACAGGACTTGATCTGGAAAAAAAAAAAACCAAACCCAAACCCAACAAACCAAACCCAACTTATATTAGAATGTTTGAAAGAGAAGAACATGGCAAATAAAGTTCAAGTGACTTATTAATCTGATTTAGTGGGTGTCTTTTTTCAGGCTGAGACTTCCAGTGCTTGAATCCTTTTAAGACTGTAGAGTTGGTCCAAAGTGTGATGGGACTCTCCTATTCTTTATGACCTAAATCAGTGACCCAAAGCATAATATTTTCTCTAGAACCATCTGTTTCCTATTCTTGCCAAGGGGATTTCACAATGCCTGGTTGCTCTGAATAATTGTACATGTGCAAGGATATGACTTGCCACAGGGAGAAAATTAACTGAATAAGGGCAGGTGGATGCTCTTGAGTTTTCTCTTGAAACTACTATCCTTTAGAAAGAGAGGGTGAAGAAGCATGCAGCTGACTAATATTTTATGCCCACACTAAATATTTTTAAGCCTACATATTAAAAAAAAAAGGCAAAACTACAGTTAGGAGCTATCTGGGATAAGCAGAGTAGATACCAAGTCAGCCTGTGTTTTGACAGCCCCTTTATCAAATGTCTCAGAGATCTGGTTTGGAGCAGCGTGAAACACAGGAGTACAGATGTTGGGTGACTAATTCATGCTTCGGCTAAACTTCAATGACCATGAACGCACATCTGTTTTTACTTAGCTATCCGCCAAATGGCCTGCAACAAGGTACTCTGCATTACAAACATCATGTTTTCAATTTTTTACTTCAAATTTGTAAGTGGTGGCTACAGCCTGCGTTCTGGGAAGCAGAAGGTATCCAGGGACTGTGACCAGGAGAGCAATGTTCAGGGCTTCTGACTCCAGCAGTAAGAGCTTTTTGTAGCATTAGCAGGATTTCCAAGGCAAACAATTCCTTTCTTTTAAGTCTGTCTTCATACAGGAGACTTGCTTTTTCTTGTTCATCTTATCTGCTCTTATCACCCAGCTCTCTGACTTGCTCACTTCCTGCTCTGTGTATCTTTTTCTTTTCTTAATTAGAAAATTGGGAGTAGGTGGGGAGGCAGACCAACAGTTCCTGGTGAGGAAATGCCATTTGTATAAAACTGCCTTGATAAATTCTCAGTAGTATTGCTCCAGCCCAATAATCCTACTACAGCATCCTTAAATAAAAGCAAATGGAAGAGAGGGCTTTGATCCATCATTACAATGTCTCTTTGTGAAGTCAGTCCTGCAATGAGGGAGCGGGATGGTACCATTGCTTCGTCTGACTACTTCTTCACTTGCGCACAGACCTGTCCCTGCATAACATGCCCTAATCACCCTAAAGAGGGGTGATTTCTGTGTCACAGGGGAAAAGGAAATGGGTGGTGGTGACCAGGTGCTTGTCTTCAAGGAGGCATTGGTGTGTCCCTGTTTTGGAGGGTCAACGCTTCTCCCCAGGAATGCCTGCCTGGCTGTACTTTTGCAGCCAGCAACGCAGCATGCGTGGCTGAAGAGCCAGCCAGGTCCCCAGCTGTACTGTGGGACAAGCCCTTTTTCAGAAGGAAGAGGGAAGGTGTGCTTTAGCCATACTCCTTGAGTCACGCTGGTTATGAGCTGGCCCCAGGTGAGAGCTGGGATGCAGTGGCTGGATGCAGCCTTTAGCATGGATGGGTCAGTCTGTGTCTCCCAGCATGTCCAGCTGGGCAGCTGTGTTTGCTGGAGACCGAAGGGCAAATGGTAGGGTGAGACCTGCCAGGCGCTGCAGAGACTGGGCTTTGGCAGGAATTGACCGGATCTCCTGCTGGTGTCCCATCTCTGCTACGGGCCTGGGAATACCACCCTTCTCTTAGAATCATAGAATCGTAGAACAGTTTACGTTGGAAGAGACCTTAAAGATCACCGAGTTCCAACCCCTCTGCCATGGGCAGGGACACCTCCCACCAGCCCAGGTTGCTCCAAGCCCCGTCCAGCCTGGCCTTGAACACATCCAGCGATGGGGCAGCCACAACTTCACCTAGCAATTTGTTCCAGTAGTTGAAACCTTTCATAGCTGGGCTTTTTTTTTTTTTTTTTCTTTCTGGGTGGTGGGTCTTTTATGAGCAAAACCAGTTCAGCCTTTTGTATTCTTCAGCAATGTAAAGGTATTGACGTACTCATTTTCCTCTCTTCTTAGAAAGGTTTTTAAGTACCATGTGATTAAATTAACTTGGAATGGAGAAGCATAGTATGGCAAAGGCTCTCCTTGAGGAGAAAATACAGCTTTAATAACTAGGAATCTGGCTTTTATTGGCTAGTAAAATTGAGAATGTAACACTGAGCATGCTCAGGTTTTCGCACTAAGCATCTCTGTGTACTTAAAGGCATCTGTTCTGTCAGTTTATGCACTGTTAACTAACTGCAAACCTCTTTAACAGCTCCTCTCCACTGCTGGAAAATCCTGAGGCAGGACGAGGGCAAGTACTGCTGTCATGCCTGATGACTGATGTTGTAAATGGAGTGAGAAAGGCCCTTGAAGGGGAAGCCATCAAAGCTGACCTAGTGGGAAGGGAGCGCAGGGACAGGTTTCCTCGCGAAGCATGCCAAGAGAGCCAGGCTTGGATGCATATGGGGCTCTTTCCAGTTTCATGAAGGTGCAAAGTGATGCGCTGTGGAAGGAATGGCTCCAAAATCATTAATTAAAGACTGCCCTTCTGGTGCACCTTATGACCAAGTTGTTGTTAAGACTAAGGTTTTGCCGGGGCTTGAGCTCACTTTGTGCAGCTTTCGGATGTGGAATAGATGCTTGGGAGGACTTTGAGCAAGAAAAGGCTGTGAAATACGTAGTTTACAGTGATTAAAAATGGCAAGTATAAAAATATTTTTTAAAAATGATGGGGGGATAGTGGATTTCCCTGTCCTCTCCTGCTCTCACCCTGAACTCCCGTGAGTGAGTGCACTGTAATTTTGAAATGGGAAACACTTCTGCCAGCTGTGAAGCAGAATGATGGGCTTTAATTAGATGAGAAACAAGAAAGTGCAATTGAACAAACGGGCTTTCAGTGAAGAAAAAGAAAGTGGCATTAAACATCATAGTAGCTAAAGGGGGTAGGTGCTAACCCACCGGTAGCATCTGAATATGTCCTTCTTCAGATAACTGAACTAGATGATTTGTACATGGAAAACTGCAGCAGTCATAATGCAAATGAGATCATTAGGTGGGTCTTCTTGAGTAACAGGGTAACTTGTTTATATGTTTGGGAAAGATGGGAAATAAATGGGGTGTAGAGGAAAATCCGTTATCTCTGGCCAGCCTCACTTAATGCATACTTCCTTTTGTCTCTGCAGCTTGAGGATGTTTGGGACCTGTTCGGTGGAAGCGGCCATGTTGCTAGCAACTCAGCCACCCACCTTCCCAGTGAGGTTCCAACTCCTGAGCGTTGTGCTGGTGTTGCTCTTCCATGCAGATGGCATATATGCGGAGACCCCCAGCGAGTTGCCTGTTAACGACACTGAGGAGTGCACTGGCTCATACATCTGCAAAAAGGGTGTGATTCTACCAATATGGGAACCCCAAGACCCCTCATTCGGTGACAAAATCGCTCGGGCAACGGTGTATTTCGTAGCCATGGTATACATGTTCCTGGGAGTATCTATCATAGCTGACCGCTTCATGTCCTCCATCGAAGTCATTACATCCCAAGAGCGGGAAATAACCATCAAGAAGCCCAATGGTGAGACCAGCAAAACCACAGTGAGGATCTGGAATGAGACCGTTTCCAACCTCACACTGATGGCCTTGGGCTCGTCTGCCCCTGAGATCCTCCTGTCTGTTATCGAAGTGTGTGGCCATGGCTTCACAGCAGGGGACCTGGGGCCAAGCACAATTGTGGGGAGTGCTGCATTTAACATGTTTGTCATCATTGCGATCTGTGTTTACGTTGTTCCAGATGGAGAGATAAGGAAGATCAAGCACTTGCGAGTGTTTTTTGTTACAGCGGCCTGGAGCATCTTTGCCTACACTTGGCTTTACATTATTTTATCTGTATCTTCTCCTGGGATTGTGGAGGTTTGGGAAGGCTTGCTCACCTTCTTCTTCTTCCCCATCTGTGTGGTGTTTGCCTGGATAGCTGACAGGAGGCTTTTATTTTACAAGTATGTCTACAAGAAATACCGAGCTGGCAAGCAGAGAGGCATGATCATTGAGCATGAGGGTGACCGGCCCTCCTCCAAAGCTGATATTGAGATGGATGGCAAAGTTGCTAATTCTCATGTGGAGAACTTTTTGGATGGGACATTGGTGTTGGAGGTGGATGAGAAAGACCAGGATGATGAGGAAGCCAGGAGGGAAATGGCTCGGATCCTGAAGGAGCTGAAACAAAAGCACCCTGACAAGGAAATTGAACAGCTTATAGAGTTAGCCAACTACCAGGTCCTGAGCCAGCAGCAGAAGAGCAGGGCCTTTTACCGCATTCAGGCCACTCGGCTCATGACGGGAGCTGGCAACATCTTGAAGAGACATGCTGCAGACCAGGCCCGCAAAGCCGTCAGCATGCATGAGGTCAACAGTGAGGTGGCAGAAAATGACCCCATCAGCAAGCTCTACTTTGAGCAGGGTACCTACCAGTGTCTGGAGAACTGTGGCACTGTTGCCCTGACCATCATTCGCCGGGGAGGTGACTTGACCAACACGGTGTATGTTGACTTCCGGACAGAGGATGGGACAGCCAATGCTGGTTCTGACTATGAGTTCACTGAAGGGACAGTGGTCTTCAAGCCTGGGGAGACCCAGAAGGAAATCCGTGTTGGCATAATCGACGATGACATATTTGAGGAGGATGAGAATTTCCTGGTCCATCTCAGCAACGTCCGCGTGAGCACTGACGCCTCAGATGAGGGCATTCTTGAGGCCAGTCGTGTCTCAACACTCGCCTGCCTGGGATCACCATCTACTGCCACCGTCACCATCTTTGATGATGACCATGCTGGCATCTTCACCTTTGAGGAGCCAGTAACACACGTCAGTGAAAGTGTGGGGACGATGGAAGTGAAAGTGTTGCGAACCTCTGGTGCGCGAGGAAATGTTATTGTGCCCTACAAAACCCTTGAAGGCTCAGCCAAAGGTGGAGGAGAGGACTTTGAAGACACCTGTGGGGAGCTGGAATTCCAGAACGATGAGATAGTGTAAGTGAAGGTTTTATTTGTTACTTACAGTCTCTGGTTCTCCTGAAATTAAATGCACGTGGCTCCCAGAGCTGCACTGGAGGTGTTTGGGTGCCAGCGCGTTGCCGTAAGCCATGAATGGCCTTATGTGCTTTGGGGAGCCTGAAATAGTGCTTTCCTGCCTTGCTAACAGATCAGAGTGATGCCTGCTCAGGGGCACTCCACCCTTCCAGCATCAGGGAGATGGGACTGGTTTGTGAGCCCAGCCTCCTGCACCCTACCCATGCGCTGAGCAGATCTCTATAGCCTGGGCTCTACAGTGGAGCAGAGAACAAAACCGAGCTGGCTGTTACCGCTCAGTCATAAGGACCTGTCTTGTGAAGGGCCTGAACTGAGTGTATGAATTGCGGTACCTACTTCCCCTTGCCTGTTGATGGTCAGGTCATCTGGGACTGGGCTACAACCTGTTCCGCTGTTCAGGGCTTTGGTGAAGGTCACCGCCTCTCTCCCTCTTCTGAAGGCTGCAGGCCTGGGTCATTGTCCAATGCATGTCCTCAAAAACTACTGTCGTGCAGAAAAGCCTCATAGTTAGCATGCAACTGCAGCCACATTTGCCTGCTTGCAAATAAAAGAGGCTGAAAGCTGTTGGAGGCTACTCCAGAGTGTTGCTAAATGGATGGGGGAAAAATTACTAGTGCTGTAGCCTTGTCTATTACATTATGTGGAGAATATAAATTAGCCCAGTAAATCATGGTAGTAAACATCTATCCTTGGGTATGTCATGGAGACATTTCCTTGCCTAGTTGGGGCTCAGGGAGGAGCAAAGGTTGGGGGTTGTGTTGTTCCAGTCTCTTCCATGAGTGAAGTCTGTGTCTGTAGGTCAGTCCCTGCCAACGGTAGACTCAGTAGCACAAAACCACTGCGTAGAACTTGGAGTAGTCACTGATGAAGGGCACTGCTGTGTCACGGGAGAGCTAAATGTTGGCTTGGGTGTTGGATGTCATAAAACTGGTCTCTTAGGAGCTGAGACAGACCCATGATGAGCACTGGGAGTGGGCCTTACGTTCTGTTACTGGTATCTGCTCTGTGTGCACAGGGATACTGAAGCAAACAGGGGAATCATAAAACTACTTGAAGTAGAGCACGGAAAAAATGATTCGTAGTTCTCAGGCAGGGTATTAGACCAGTTGGGGTTTTGGCTTCTCAGGAAAAAAACAAGCCAGAACTTCACAGCTCCAGCAATCTGGAGGCCAGAACATGCATGTTGCTCACACAAGGGTTGAGAGCACACAACATGCCATTGTTCCTGGCTCCTGAATGATAACTGTAGTAGAGAGGAATGCAGTTATTTGATTTTTTGTTTGTTTGATTGTTTTTTTTTTGTTTTGGGAGAAGCAGGGAGTTATCTGCAGAGATGCAATGAACTAGGCTATAAGGATATCCCCCGAAGGCTCTTTACTTTTTATCCAGGTCACTCAGCACTAGCAAAACTGGGCTACTGGCAGGAAGACTTTGACGTTTGATCTCAGTTCCCCTGGGATGTGACATGTCTACATGGCAGGCCAAACACATGGCTGCAGGCTCTGTGACTGTGCTCAGAGGGGCTTGGGCTTCCCCCGTGTCTTGGATCCATCACTCTGGCCAGGATCTCTGTGCTGTCCTTCATCAAAGACAGGTAGTGTCACCTGTGTCGGCACTGCCCGTTGGCGCTCAGTCTGTGATGTGGGGTTTTGCAGTGAAAGCGGTGCTTTCTCCGTGGCGTTGCGCCGGGGCCCGCTGTGCTGTGCCTCTGCTGGTGGCCTTTCCTCCACTGCTGACTTTTGCCAACAGCCCAGTAACCAAGGGGTGTGCTGGAAACGGGCTGACCGCATCCTGTCGGAGCTGCTGCCTGGCCTCCCAGGGGGCGTGCTGGTGTGCCCTCCCCACGGTGGCAAGTCTCCTCCTTCCTTTTCTTACTGGCTCTCAGCATGTGCACAGCAAGCAAGAAACGGGGCAAAACAGCTTTCTCAGAAACCCAAGCGTGTTTTTTTTCTGTGCGGATGCCAGGGCATTGCCGTCCTCCCTGTGTTGCCTTTAAACTGTCTCTCCCTGGAATCGCAGGGAGGGACGGTACATGGGAAGCACCACTTTAGGAGTTCACAGCCTGGTACAGGTGAGGGCTTGGGGAATGGGGTGGGAGGAGGTGGCCACTGGGGGGCCATATGTTGACCAAAGGGCTTGCTCCATTCAGGTGGGAGAGGACATGCGCATACCTTATTTTTCTGGGAGAAGGATGAAACCGATTGTACAAATTACCATCTACTCATGTGCCTGAAAGGCAGTGGGTAGCCATCTAAAACTTAGCTGCTGCAGTCCACGTTCAGGTGTTGGATGGTGTCATCTGACTTGCAGAAGATTTCCTGCAGGTCCGTGTTTGCCTGGCCACGAATTTAGGACAGCCCTGCAGCACAAAGGTGGTGTGTTCCTGAAGTTCAGGTGCTGCTTAGAGGTATCCTCTCTTGGAAGAATTTCCTCTAGTGGGAATACAGAAGATGTGCTACATGGATTGTAGAACCTCTTGGCTATGTCATTGCTTGTTAGTGCTGCGCTTCAGCTAAATCACAGCTGTGTAGAGAGGTGCAATTCCCCAGCACATTTCATTTGATAAAGTTCTAAAACTTCAGGTTTTCCCGTGGTCTGGTGGCCAAGAAGTGGCTTTGCTGCCCTTTCTAAAGGTCTTCAGTGCCTCTTCAGCTCTGCTGTTCTAGGCTGTATCAATCAGCTTGATAAAATCAAGTACAATGTGTTTTTCTGGGGCATGAACAACAAACGTAGGGCAGTGCAGGGGGACACGAGCATGAAAGAAAACTGTGTACAAGCCTCTATTTTTAGAGGGCTGGCTTGCTGGTAAGTCCCAGTAAAATTAGAAAGCACTGGGAGGGCCCTGATCTTCTGGAGAAGACCTTCCTCTGTTTCCCAAAAGGCCCAATTACGTAACGTGTTGTTTGTTTGCAGTGTCCAGAGAGACTTTCCCATTTTGCAATCTGTTGATGTCCCCTTTCCCAGAGCACACAAAATAGCTGTGTAACTGCTGAAGCTATGCCACTCCTGTGTATTTAATCAAAGATCTCATTCCGATGCTACCAAAAAAGATGTACAATGGAGAAGATGTTGGTCATCCTATGGAACATTTCATCCCAGCACTGCCTGGTAGCCTCGTGGAGTGATGCTTTTCTGCTCCTTGCTCCTGAAGCGCAGCTTGTGTGTTCAATGGGTGCGTGTTGACAAGTGAAAGAAACAGCATTTAAATGTGTTTTGCAAAAGGGTTAGCTGGGTTTGCACAACAGATTGTCCCAAGCTGTGTGGGAAAGCTAAAGGTGTCTGACTTGGGTCTCAGCAAGGTCAGTCTCAGTGATGCCACACGGGTAGCTGGGACTCTGAGACATTGGTGTAGGACAGGGTGCTAGGATTTAAAGTGTAAGAGAGAGCCTTCTCCCTGGAACCACACTCAACGAGGTGACTCCAGCCTTGTCTTGCACCTCCATTAATGATTAAAGCTGTCTTGATAAGAACATGGAAAAGATGTGTAGTTGCAGGCTCTTCCTGCCCACCCATCTCCTACAGCTATTGTGACCATAGAAGAGATCACTGGTTCATCTAGCCAGTGTATTTTTATCTCCTGACCGAATGCCAAATAATTCAAAAAGTCCAGTGTCCTGTCTTAGAGGAGGAAGCGATCCTTCCCCCGGCTGATGGCATCTCTTCTCTTTGCTGTCTTGAAACCTCAGGAGGGGCACCTCTTACAAATGGGACTGCAAAGCTATATGAAAACCGTGTGTTCTTTCATGTTCAAAAAATAGTAGTTTTTCTCGAGTTAACACTGTGACTAGAGATCTACTGCAATCTGCATTCCAGATGTCTGCACCCACATCCCCCCCCCCAGGAAAAGTTTTTACTGCATTAATAAGTCAGTGAGGAAGGTGGTACACACAATTATATGGATAACTGATTAAACTGGTATTTCACCTATGCAGTTACACCTGTAAATGCATGGAGAATCTTACGTCAATAGATCTTGCTGTTCATAATATCTAGTTTAGCTGGTTTTGTAGAAAGATGTCTGCTGCAGGTTTAGGAGGTGACACTCCTGGCCCATTGAATTTGACTTTTCCAAGCCAGCTTTGGCATTTCTCTGGAAGAATAAATCTGGGAGCCAAATGCTACAGTGACACAAACATCAGCTAAATCCTCTGATTTTTTGGGGAAAGTGTCCCCAGAGACCACATAGCCTCACTCCCAAGAGCCATTTAAAAATGTCAATGTCAATAAATACAGATTGTGGCAGGAGGGAACCAAGTGGTACTGCTTTTTTAAGTTCCCCTTTTCTTTTCCAAAAGAAGTTGGGTGAGGTATTTCTAAAGAAACAGCAAAAATAAAACCCTGACTCAACCCTGGGACCTGTCGAGCTCAGTTTTGCATCCATGGCCTGCAGCTTCAGGGAAAAAAAAATAAAACCTCCAGCAGGGTCAGCCTTGCAGTAGGAGGCAGTTGAAGAGCAGAGAGTCTTCTGGTGTGGCGGAGAGACTGCTGTCAACCAAGCCGAAGGTGAAGCAAACAAACATTCCCCTTTTCACGATTCATCGTTGAACACACGATCTTTGTCCCTCCCGCTTTGTGTGCGTGGGTTAGTGTGCATCCCCTCCCTCACAAGCCCCAGATTGCACAGGGTTAATATCCAGAGGCACAGGGTGAGGTATCAAAATGGACCAAAACAGAGATTAAACTCTTACTTGGCCTGCTTCCAGTGACCAGCTTGGGTTTCAGAGCATGTTTTCCCCTCACCACTGGCAGTCTTGCCTGGCCCAGCAGGACTTGCAGGCAGCTCAACTACAGCCACCAGGATCTAGGTCTTGGGTTCTTGGCAGGAGCACTCAGTGCCCTGGGTCCACCTTATGGGAGGTGGCCCTGGCCATGGCCCACAGCAGGGAGCCGAGCATGTCTGTTGCACCAGGCTGGGGCATGGCATGGGGGCTTGTTTCCCTTTCCAGGGGACTTCCGTGGAGAAGTTCCCTGAAGCTGAAATGCATCGTTGCTTTGGGTCCTGAAGCCCAAAAGCTGGTTGTCCCCTCCTCAGGGGGGAACACGTAAGAGGGTGAGCTGTCTTTTCTTTTTCTCCTATTCATTCACATGATGTTTAGACTTTCCCAAACACTCCCAAAATGTTAGCCTCAACATCTCCCAGATGTGTGCATCTCTCATAAACTGCTGTGCTCTTGTCTTGGTGGCGCTGGACAACCCCCACATTTCTGTTAGGAGACAGCAAGGAAATAAGGCTACACGGTGTTCACAGACCTTCCCCTGCCTGCAGGTGCTTGCTATTGTCCTGCACACACAGACATGGACATGGTGTGTACTGAAAAAATCATCCCCAAGTGCCTCATCAGGTCCCAAGCCTGCGAAGCGCGTACTTGCGACTGCATCTCTAAGTGTCTTATGGCTTGATGTGGTCCTCTGCTCCCCAGAGCAAGGGAGTGCTCCCATGGCACGTCATCGTGGTGGTGTGGGACAGGTCCTGCATGTAGCTTGCTTGAGGAGAGTGAGCACAGGATGCAGCCTGCACCGTTTGCCCAAATAAGTCATGAAATCTAGGAACTCGATTTGATGATGTCCCCTGTGGAGGGGATTAGGCAGCGAGGTTGTGTTATTGGATGAAGCGAGTTGTGCCAGCGCATCACTGGGAGGAATGGGGCAGGGCAGGGGGGGAAAGGGTGAGGACAAGAGTGGTTAGCTCTCGCTGAAAAACTGACACAGTTTTTGTCCTTGAAAAAACAATGTTTCCTTATTTGTAATGAGCTGTTGTTGGCAATTTACTGCTGCCAGCTGCATCTCTGTGGTTGATTAAGGAAGCTTGGATCTTAAATATGTAATAACTCTCTGAAAGCCATTGAGAGGCAGTTATTAGCTTCATCAGGGCCTGTGTACACATCCGCTGTGCTCCTTTATGAAAAGGCTACCTATTAAATGCATTGTAGTAATTTATAAAACACAGGATCTAGGCTTGTTTTAAGAAATTAAAGCAGCAACCCTAGCGAAGCTCATTGGCGTTGGAAGGGTTGTCTTGGAGCGAAGGGCTGCTCTGCAGCTCCTTGCTGGGGAGATGAAAGTGGGGGACAGGAGAAGCCCTATCCCTCTTTGCCAGCTCTCTGCCATCCCTGCCATGTGCTGGAGCACTGCTGGCAGCAGCATTAGCACCAGCTGTGACACACAGGCCTTGTCAACAGAGCAGAGATCCATCCCCCTCTCCCTCCCATGCCCGCAGGATCCTGTAGCATGGCAAATCCTTGAGCGGGAGGAGGTAAACAGTTGGTGTCGCCATGCCCTTGACAGGCAGGCCTACTGGAGGAGATGCACTGTCTACCATGTCTGGGTCTGCCTGCTGTGTGTCCCTACTGGCTTTGCTCACAACCAGGGACAAAACTGCATGGTCACGAGCAAGGACATGCACGTCACTGCCCTGCAAGGGGAAAGACACCCATGCTGTCCCCTCGTCTCTGCTCCTTCTCCAATTCTCCAGCACCACAGGATAACTGTGTTAGTTCAACCTCCACCGTCTGGTCTTGCTGAACCGCCTGTATTTCTACAGTAGTCTCAGATGAGGAGCTTTGACTGAAAGTTAGTCTTTCACAGCCACGGTGTTTGTGATGGCCGGGGTGCGTGGCCTAGCTGTGCTGGTACTAGCTGGGATGTTCTCTGTTTTGCAGTCTCGGGCATGGTTGGAGTTAAGGTCAGCCCTCTCTGAGCCATAAATGCCATTTAGCCCGAGGATATCTTGGGAGATATCAAAAAATCTACTAATAATGTTTCTGACACTGACATTGGAGGCGTTGCGGTGGTTTCCAAGAATGGCAATGCTGGATCCTGGGTGACAACAAATAATAACGGCATTCTCTGTTTTAAAAATATCTTAGCGTAAGAAAGAAAATATTCCCACTGCTGTGCAAGTAAGAGGGTGACCAGCACGTGCCTCCTCCGTACAGTCCCTATATGGTTCCATTTCCATAGTGTCTGGACTCCTTCCTACACAATCAAAGTAACAATAAAATGTGTCTGGCAATGAGGAACAAGGCAATAACAAAAACGGGGTCACGGACTGGATCCCCATGAACTGGGTGCTGGAAGGAGAGCGAAGGAGCTGATGGCGTACGCCTGCCCCATCAGAGCAAAGTCCTTTCCAGGGGAAGGTCCTCTGAGAGCAGATGTTCTCAGATGGCTGAGGACAGGGATGGAGGTGGGCTGGGTGGAGTCCAGTGCAGAGATAATACCTTTGGGTTTTTTCTAGAGGTGGTTTAAATTTTATGGCATTGTTGTTCAGGAAGCTTCTTTGCTCTTTGGAGTGCTTCAGTGGTTCCCCTGGTTATTTGCTCCTGTGTTATTTGCTCTTGGTGCACAGTAGTCACACACTACGCTATTTTGAGGTCATGCGGTGCGGCTCTAAATTAACCACAGGCCCAGTACGCCCTGAGGAGAGCTTTGTCCCACAGGCCAGATGCACTGTCCCCAGGTGACAAAGTTGTTGTCTTGCTGGCTGGGACGTAAGAAGGACATGAAGTTTCGTGCTGGGTCCAGGAAAAAAAAAACCAAACCAAAACAAAAGGATTGATTTGCTCTAAGTTCTTTTCAAAACTCTGTTGCTTGCTTCCAGGAGAACAAAATAATTATACGTGGGGCCTTTGCAAACAATTTGGAGTAGTATTGATCCGTTGGAGCGCTCATCAGGCCCTCAAACTGCCCGGGCAGCCTCTCAGCTTTGCAGTGCTGACGGCTCCTTCCCCTGCCCCTTCTCCCCGGCACTCATCCTCCTGTCTCTGCCCTGTTCTTCTGGCCTTGGCTCTGCCCTCCTCTCAGCCAAGACCTTACCCGGGCAGCCCAAGTGCTCCTCTTTGCAGGGCTGTGACAGATGACTTCTCCTGGCATGCCTTCAGATATGGGCAAGAAACATGCCTGTCTGGAGACGGTGGACATTGTGCTCCGAGGGGCTGTGCATCCTCGGCCGCAGGCCTCCTTTCCCTCTCGGCAACGCCATCCTGCAGCCCCGGCTCTGCCATCCTAACCCTGCACAGCTCTCACATGAACACGCAGCCCTGTCACAGCATACGAGGCAGAGAAAAGGTCCATCCTGCAGGGAGACTGGAATAAATAGAGCTGGGATGAGCTGGTTTCATTGAGAACAGGAGGCTGGATCTGTGACGAAGCCTGTTGCTTTGGCTCAAGCAGGTGGGGAGCAGGTTTTACCTGGCACCAGAGTCTGCACAGGGCTTTGTACTTGCTTAGTTCAGTAGATTTGCATTCATACTTTAGGTTTGCTTATTGAAACGTATGTTCCTCCTTAGAATCATAGAATCACAGGATGATTTGGGTTGGAAGGGAACCTGAAGATCATCCAGTTCCAACCCCCCTACCATGGGCAGGGACACCTCCCACCAGCCCAGGTTGCTCCAAGCCCCATCCAACCTGGCCTTGAACACCTCCAGGGATGGGGCAGCCACAGCTTCTCTGAGCAACCTGGGCCAGTGTCTCACCCCCCTCCCAGGAAAGAATTTCTTCCTCATATCTCATCTAAATCTCCCCTCTTCCAGTTTAAAACCATTCCCCCTCGTCCTATGGCTCCCCTCCCTGATCCAGAGTCCCCCTCCCCAGCTTTCCTGGAGCCCCTTTAGGGATTGGAAGGGGGTCTGACGTCTCCCCAGAGCCTTCTATTCTCCAGGCTGAACACCCCCAACTCTCTCAGCCTGTCCTCCCAGCAGAGGGGCTCCAGCCCTCAGATCATCTCCGTGGCCTCCTCTGGACCCGCTCCAACAGATCCATGTCTTTCCTGTGCTGAGGGTTTCATAGCTGAACGCAGTGCTCCAGAAGAATCATACAAAAACCTGAAAATGGGTCAGTTTAGAAGGGAGGGTTGTAAGAGCAGCGTGGAAGTGTTGGGTTAGAGTCAGGCCAAGCATGAACTGGATGAAAATTAGAGGGGAAGGAGATGTCCTGTCCATGCCTTAGCAGTGCAGAGGGAGAAGGGGAAGGGAGGTGAAAAGCAGATTCCACCAAGAAGCAGGTCTCTCTGTAGACCTGTGTTCATGAGGCCTGCAGGTGTAGGACAGAGATGGTGTAACCAACCTGTCCTCATACCCAGCGAGCACACTGAAATCTAGCCTCGGGCTGTTAGGGCAATGCCTCAGGGACTCTTGGAGCTGCTAGCGGTCCCCCTGGAAGTTTTCCTGGGCAATAGGGGAGATCTGCAGGCGAGCTTCAGGAGCTGCCGTCAAAAGCAGCTCAGCCAGATTAGATCTGCTTCTATACCTAAAAGAGCCTAGAATAAATCAACACGTTATTCGTAAGTACCTCAGAGATAACAAGGAGATGAATAACAGCCAGCATATATTTGTCAAGAACAAATCCTATCAAGCCAACCTGATTTCCTTTTGTGCCAGCCTTTTGGGTAAGGGAGAAGCAGCGATTGTCGTATCACCCAGCTTCAGAAAGGCTTTTCATGTTGCCTTCTTCAGTACTGTCGTAAGGAAGCACTGGCTAAATGGGCCACTGGGCCCATGGGGTCAAACCTGTCTGGAAAGAGAAACGTGGCGCTGAATGGGGGTGAAAAGGTGTTCAGCGGGTGCTTGTTGGGCGTGGAAAAGAGAAATTTGGTGTTTGAACTTGCAGATAGAAAGAGCGGAGAGGCTGGAAGCATTATCGAAGGTAGGATGGGGATTTACAGAGACGGGCTGGGAAATAGCCTGAGCGGAAGCAAGGTGTTGTAAAGTGCTTGTGCCAGAACAGTCGTAAGCACAAATTCAAGTGGGAGGGGAATGACTGTGTCAGGGGGTAGCACTGTGACCCGGCAGCCAAATCTAAGCTCATGTCATGCTCCTGCAATGAATGAGACAGATGTCATCCTGAAGGTATTCATGAGGAGTGCAGCCACCCTTAGGCCCTCTCTGCCCAGCTTGTGTCCAGCTCTGAGCACTCGACTCCGGAAGAAGTTGGGAAGAGTCCAGCGGAAAGCAAGGAAAATGACTGGTGGTCTGAGAACTGTGACCCAAGGTGAGAGACTGTGAGAACTGGGGCTGTTTAATTTAGAAAGACACAGGCGTAGGGAAGGTCTAAGCCTGGTAAAGGGTAATAATGTATTCTCTGTGTCTACAGGGTCTTGAGGAAGCAACAGAGGCAATCCAGATTAGACAGGAGGGAAAATTTGCTCCTAGTACAGATGGGTCCACGCAGGAGCAAGCTTGGGGGGGAGTGGGTGACCTCTGTCAACAGCAGAGGACAGCTTAGAGACACTGCTCAAAAATTTACTGAATGTATTAGGTGTATGGTCTTTTTTAGGACAGCATTGGGTCAGATGAGGTCTTTGGAACTCTTCCTCTCCTGTTGTTATGTGCTAGCCCTGCAAAAGCGTTCATCGTGTGAGTTGCACTTCAGTTGGGTGGCCTCTGTCCTGCATGGTCTTCTGCTGCAACGTCGTGAGGGGGTAACATGCAAAGCAACCTACAGATGGAGCAGAAAGACCAAATGCATGCGTACACATGCAACCTTCAGAGCTTCCCTGTGGCCACCCAATCTGGGCTCATTGCTCGCAACGGTTATCTGGGACAGGGCCAGTGCTTGCCTGCCGTCTGTCTCCTTTGCTAATAATTAGATGCAATCCAAGCTTCCCTGCGAGAGCCCTGTCCCCATGGGGGAAGAAGCAAGGCTGCACAGATTAAGGAAGCTAATTAGAGGGGAAGAGAGCATTGGTACTGAAGCCCCAACAGTAAACTTTGAAATCTAGATAAGGGAGCAGTATTTAATTATATACAATTAAAACACTGCATCTCAGCCCCCCTGAGAACTGGCAGTCTTGGAAAGCCCTGACAAAGGTGCTAATGAACAGCTCTGAAGGCAGTGATGGGCTAAGGGCAGTGCTTATTAAACTTCACCTGGGAAACACATCTGAAGGGAAGAGCTAGGAAAATTCCCTTGGACCACTGGCTCCTCATTTCTGCACAGTGTCCTCCCTCTCCCAGAGCAGGTAATGGGAACCCAAAGCTCTGGTACTGCTCTTCCCTGCACCCAGGCACAGACCATTGCAGCCATCTGTGCAAGGAGAGGCTATCCTGAAAACGCAGGGGGAATTGGAGAGGATTGTAAATACATGGCCTGAGAAAAAGAAAGTCTTTGTGCCCTTCTCTCCCAAGGCACAGGAGACAAAGTTTCTGCCTTTGTGCCTGCCAGCCAGGGGCCTCCTGGTATCTCCAGGGAGCACCATGCCAATGTTCCCCTCCGCTCCACCATCCTGCAAAGTTATCTTAGGTTATTTTCCCCCAAGTTTGCTCGAGCCACTAAAGCAGCTACTTCCCCTCCCTGCTCCTTTGCCACAGCACATATATAACCCCTGACTTGTCATCCTTTAGCCTGCCCTCTCCAAGCCAGGGGGGCAGTATGATTTCCCTGTAAAGTGCCTGCCTTGTGGTCAAACATTGCGCTCTGTGCCAGCTAAGCCAGCAAGCTTTGTGGGCTGCAGCAGTAGCTTTTATCCCATAGCTGCTTCTGGGTGATAATGCAGTAAAACCACGGTGAGTGAAAGCCTGGATGGATTTGTATCATCTGGCAGAGTGGAACTGCAGAACCAGCCTGAAGTTTTCCAAAAGTCCTCTTCCTCAGCAACTTCAGACCCTTTGGGAAGGCTTTGTTTCAGCCTTGGGTGCCAAAGGAGGTGGTGCCTGTTTTAATTTGTAAATATAAAGTGCCAGAGGGCTTCTACCTCCTGAAGGCAGTAACTTTTAAAAGTGCAAGCAAAAGGCTACAGCTCCTTTTCCTCCATCCTTGTCTCCTGGTATTCCTCTTTTGCCAGGTCTTTGCCCCCACTTTCTTCTAGGTCCATATGCAGAACCCCTGAGTCACGTCTTCGATGTTGTCACACACAGCTTCCCTGGTGATTCAGCTGCTTAAAATGTTACCAGACCTAAAAGTGACGCCAATGCCATTGAGGTTCATTTTATTTGCCTGAGCTTTCCTGGTGATGTTTTCATCTGCCCTGCCAAGAGCTAAAGCCTCAGGGGGTTCTTCACTCATTGTGTTTTAGGTGAAAATTAAATTTCTTGTTGAATCCCAGAGCTCCAAGAATTGGGGTTTTAAGAAAAATGCTGCCTCGCCTCTAGAGTGCCCTGTCTGGCCCTTGGTGTGCCCGGGGAGAATTTGCCGTGCTCTGCGGGGGGAGAATTGCTCTCTATTGCCAGTCCTGCAGAGCTGGAAGGGAAGGTGGGGAAGTTGAAGTTGCTTCTCAGTCCAAGTCTTCCTAGACCTAGTATGAATGAGCACGCTGGTCTCTTGCAAATATACAAACAGATTTCTACAAAGCACTTGCTAATGAACCGAAACAGCGGTTTGTCCTTTCAGTGATTTGTGGGGAGTCGGTAAAGAACTCGACCTGGGGAGCTCGTTACCCTGCTGAAGTAGTGCATTTTTAGTGTAGCTGCTGGGAAGCTGTTAGCTGCCGGCTGTGATGCAGGGCGAGAGGCTCAGCAGCGCCGGGAGGAGACCTGTGAGAGGAAACGTCTATCGCCTCCGTGGGCGCAAGCACGGGGCTGGCTCGCAGTGGGGACAAGGCAGTGGGGGCCATGCAGGTGGGGTGCGAGAAATGCCGGGTTCCACCCCCATGGCCATGCTGTGGGCACGCTGGTGTCGTCCTGGGGTCTCCGGTCGCAGAGGTGAAGTGGCGAAGAGGAGAGCAGAGCCTACTCAGACACTTAGCCACGTGCGTGGTATAGAACAGAGATCTTCTGCAAAATGCAGTCAGACTCTCAGGGCTTAAAACCAGGCCCTTAATTCTCTACATCAAAGGGAGCGTGGCACTGCTCAGCAACTGCCCTGCTTCATGGGCATAGCGCGTTTGTCGCCTTCAGCTATTGCACAGCTAAGCGACAAAGCTATATTTCGCACCGTCACCCTTTCCCCTTGGTGCGAATAGATGGACTTAACCCACGTGGCAGCTGTAGCCATGTCCAAAAGGGATGCATATCCCTCAAGATGCCCGTGTGGCTGAGGGTTGCATCTGCCTGTGCCTCAGCGATCAGAGCAGGTGACAGATCGACGAGGGACATGCATGTATGGGGATAAGGGAAAAGAGAGGTGGATGCTTGATGAAAGTTGGAAAAGGAGGAGTGGAAAGAAAAACAAAAGAGGAGCCAAAATCACAATGGTTGGTATAAGCGCTTCATCTCAGCTGCTGGTGAGCACCTCCAGAGCTGCAACGTGCTCAGGATCCTGTTGAGAGGTCCCTAGTCCCATCAAAACTTAGAGCAATGTTGGGCTGCTTAAGTTTGCAACACCTAGTTGGAAAAAGCTGTTTGGCTCCTGCTACAGCATGAGTTTGGCATCCATGTTTTAAATGCATTGAGCTGATAACTGCACAAGTTTCAGCTTCGGTGTGCTTGCAGGAAGAGCCCTGGCTTGGCACTAGGCAGCAAAGGTAAAAGCAACGAGGGAAAGAGAATTGTTCTGGCCTTGCCAAAGAAAAATCACTGTGCACGGGAAAAGCAGAACTAAACTGATCTGAATTTTCCTGCTATTGGTCAGCATTTTAGTGCCAAGGTAGTGACGCTCTATGTGGATGGGTACATGCATGTGAGAGAGGGAAAGAAAAAAGGTTACATGAAGAGCCCCGTATTTAATATTGTGTTAATCCCTTCTCTCCCAGCTAGAGCAGAGGTTTAAAATTCCTTTGCTGGACATGAAGGGAAATGTACTGATCTGTGGGAACACTATTTAATTAGGGAAGAAAGCTTTACCTTTCAGGAAAGTTGCAACTGAATAAATGAGTTTGGAAGTCTGAAGATATTTGGGGTTGTGGGGCTTTTTATTTATTTATTGCTTCACAGAAAATTCAAGTTGCATTTTGAACTGAACTTGCCTTCATTAACTCTGGAAACTTAAGCAAGGGACGGATTTCAGGCCAAGTGTTTTGAAAACCCCTGCTGACAGCAACTGTGGCAGAAGGTGAAGCAGCAACATTGCAATTTCTCTGTGAAAGCCATTACGTGGAAAAGGTATATATCAAGTCAGGCAACTTGTGCAACAGCTCTTTGCAAGCAGGGATTTGCTTCTGGCACCCTAGTTACATGACGGATGATCCTGCAAAGAGGCAGGTGGGAGTTGCAAAGCCACGCGCCAGCTTCGGGCCCAGAGCTGAGCATGATGGTCAACTCCACCAGCAGCCACGGGGAGTGGGGCATTGTGCCTGCCCTCCAGTCCTTGCTGGGGTACAGCGCCCTTTGACTTGTGGCATAAGTTTTATTCATTTATTTCTTTTTGAGCTCCCGCACACGTACTAATTAGAGGCAAACTGGAGAGCTCTGCTAATGCATTTGAACACGGGTAGCTTGAGGCTTGCATTTGGGTCATTAAAAATGGAGTAAAATGATGTTCTCTTTGCATCAGTTATTGTGAGCAGGGGCCTTGATTTGGCAGCAGTTATCTCCCCAACACTGCTGCTCTAATGACTTCTAACGCAAAAGGAACAGCATGTCATTAACACAGTGGGGTGGTATGAAGCCACTGTATGAAAAGAAGAGGCTGGGAGAGACGAGTTTATGACGGGCTTGTAACAAACCTGGACCAACCAGCTGAGTTTAAACCCTTGGGAGGCTGGAAGCCAAAACATTTGCTGACCCACGAGGGGAAGCCCTTCCCACATGGACGTCCTCCCGAGGATGGGGGCATGCCACAGGGTGAGCAAAGTGGGTGTGGAAACATGCCAGCACGAGCATCGCTCTCTCCTGCTCCTCCCTTGGTTTCTCCATCAGTCCCATTACAAAATAGGTCACGCTTACAAGTGAGGGGGAACCAACGTCAGGATTTCTATCCAGGTTTTGCCAGAAGAGGTAAAACCCTCCCAGACAAACCCAGCTCCTATCTCCTAAGGATCTTCTCTGCCTACTGCTGCACCCGAGCAGCCTGGGTGACCTTGACTATCGATAGAGGTTTTCTTCATTGCTCTGTGGGATCTCTCTGCTGGCTGCAGGCAGGGTTTGGGCGAGATGGAAGCCATCGATTTTTTAAACGTAAATGATAGGCTGTCAAGAAAGGCTTCATCTCACAGCTGGTGTAAGCTACAAATACAACATGTATGTCAAAGCTGCTAGAGATGGCCTGTAAAGGTCATTTGGCTTACCTCCCTGTGTGACAAAGGTTGTACAGGCATGTTGTTGTCATTCCTACAACAGCTGGAACTGGGAAGATGTTTGATTTTCCCCAGAAGTTTCTTCAACGAATTTTTTCCTCTCGGTGAAAATGAGGAAAATTGGAAACTCCACAGAAGTTTTTCATTTTAAAAGCTGGAGGAGGAGAAAACATATAGATTTTTTGGGGGGGAGAGGTTTGGGTTGATTTTTAGAGGAGACACCTGGGACAAATAAAGTGTCCCTCTTGCCTGCTTCGGTCCTCGATTACAGAAATCCACATCGCAACACTAACACTGAGTGACCTGCAGAGATTTGTTGTGCTGGGAAGGCCCTGGGCCTTGATCCTGCTGTAGGGGTGCAGTCACATTGGTTGAGGTTCAGTTGTGAGGGAGGTGGAGGTTAGCTTGCATGCTGTGATGGTGGAAATGGCTCACATCTCTTGAGCTGCAGAAGGAAATTACTTTCCATTTCTTCTTCTGTCGCTCTGTGCCCTGTAGCAGTGCTCTCCAAAGGTGGTTGCAACCTAGGCATAAATAAAATTCAGCACGCACTGGGACTACACATACCTGGAGCCATAACAGAAACCTTAATGAGTTAAATCAGAGCTTTTATTATCTAATTTCTCATTGTCAAACAGTTTCTCGCATCTCTGTAGATAATTGATGTGGTGGAGAATAGTTTTTGCCTTCTGGAAGCCGGCTGCCTTTTGAAATGCTCCCATCAGAGATGAGTTTTTCAGGCTTGTACTTCTTCCTTCTCATTATCTTGTCGATGGGAGTTTTCTTTGCACTGACTCCACTGAGTGGAGGAAGAAGAATGAATTGGCAGGGAACGCAAGGCCATTTTGTCTTTGCCTGGTGGATGTGGGCACTGGGGCCTCGGGAGAAGGAAGAATAATTCCCCTTTCTGCCAGAGGAGTTGCAAGGGTGGCTGCAGCCTGGTAGAGGGAAGCCAGCTCAGCCACGGCTGTGGCTGAAAACGCCTTGATGCGGGAGGGTTAATCATCTGGCCACTGCTCCTGTTGGTAGGCTCCACAGCTTCTCTTTTGGCAAAGGAGCTCTTTTTGAATCTCAAAGCTATTGGCTGCAGACAAAGGCAGCGCATTTTTAAAGTCTAGAGGAGTGTAAAAGACTGCAGATAAACCTGAAGAGTTTTTCCCAGTAGCTAAACCCCCAGGTTAAATCTGTTGAAATTGTTGAGAGAAGATCCCACAAATATTTGTAACACTCATATTTCTACCGAGGATGCTCCGTGCTCAGCTGAAGGAGTGCCTACAGCTCTTGCCTGCAGTCTAGGGAGTGTAATCGGCTGGGTTGCAACTGTGTGAGTCTGCATGCAAACATCGCTGCTCTGCTTTGGGGTTTGGTCCTTTTCCTTTCCAACCTTGTGGATGGTCACATCGAGGAGGTGTGCCTTCCTTTTCAGATCTCTCCTTCCACGTGTCCTATCTGGTGTTTGCGAGCATCACGTTTGGTTGCAGCACACAGTCAGGGAGCAATGTGGGACCGGTAGCCATAGGTAACCAGGCTTCTGAGGCATGCAGAATGAAGATTGACAGCAAAGTGGCTCTGGAGCACACGAGGAAGCTGGGAAGGGTCAGCAGGCAGCAAGGTCTCTCCTCACCACACCTAGTCCTCTTCTGGGGTTGGAAAACCCCTTCTTTCTACAGACACCTCTTATCTTTCCTTGTATTGTCCCTGTTTCCACCCCAGCCTCCCCTCTGTCCCACCACTCCATTTTGATCTCTCTGCTCGTCTTCTGAGTGTCATGGGCTCAGGGGAAGGAGGCTTGTACCCTGCCTCAAACCAGGTGGGCCTGGGTCATCCTGCCCCAAAATGTGCTGTAGGTACCTACACAGGCATAACGCTGCTCCTGGTTTGGCCTTGCAGGCTCCCTGCAGAGAGAACTGATGTCTGCTGGGCTTAGTCCTTGGGCATGAAAAATTAATAGCTGAGCTGGGAACTAAAACAGGATGGCACAAGGCCCTCTGGGCAGCTGCCCCAGGCTGCCCCAGGATGTGCGGAGGTGCCTGTGCGCACAGCCTGGCCCTGCCGGTGGGATGAGCTCCTGCTGCGAAGGCACTGGCGCTGGTTAGAGAAGCCAAGTACGCACCATGATACAGCCCACATAATAACCACCAGCCAAAGCAGTTGGGGTTTGTATTTCAAACTGCAGTTCTCGAGCCTGCATCCTCTTACTTGCCACCGCTGCAAAGAGGTGCGCTGTGTCTGATGGTTGTTTCCACCCTGCGAACTCCCCCTTTTGCTGTGGCGTTACTGCTGCTTTGGCACTGACTGAGGCCAAAATGGGGTTGGTTGGTGGTTTTGTGACCATGCCCTGCTGAGATACGGCATGAGTTACAGAAAGAGACACAAAATAGAGTTTGTTTTTAAATAGAAATGGTTCTTGTGGTTTTGTCACCACATATGGCAGGGACATACACAGAAATGAATTTGCTGCTGTTTGCCTAGTAACAATAAGCAGGTTGGGATGGTATGTTAGATCTCACAAAAGGACACATGACTTCTCTTTTATAATGTCTGTTTTTTTAATTCAGATGTTCACTGCTGTTTTCTTGACGCTGAGTTACAAGTAACGAATTGGGGGCGGGCGGGAAGGCATTCAAGCTGCCACGAAAAAGAAACAGGCTACCCCAGAGGCACAGGGGTTTGTCTACCTGTCAGACGGCTTTGTGAGATGTCCTCCGCTCAGGCTGATCTCTTGGTGAGGACCAAGCATTGTGAGCCTCCAGCTCAAGGCTTACACCTTTTGGCGAACTCACTGGGTTGGTTTGCGATTATAACATTAGAGGTGAGTCGTTAAAAGCCTGCGTGCAGCAGACTGAGATCAGGAATGCCAGCTCATTGCTTTCAAGCATGAGACCGTCTCAGTGGTGGACTGAATGTGCATAGTCTTGGAGAGAGCAAGCACTTGATTCTTGTTGATTCTTCAGGGGCTGTAAACTTATTCTTCCCCCCTTGGAAGGAAAACCTGCAATGCTGGTTTTCAAGCCTGTGTGTCTGTGAGCATACATCCCTACTCTGTCTCTCTTCGGGTCCTGCAACTGAGGTGATAACAACCCCATGCAGTGCTACAGGCTTGGGGCAGAGTGGTTGGAAAGCTGCCCAATGGAGAAGGACCTGGGTGTTTTGGTCAACAGCTGACAGAGTATGAGCCAGCAGTGTGCCCAGGTGGCCAAGAAGGCCACCAGCATCCTGACTTGTATCAGGAATAGTGTGGCCAGCAGGACCAGACCAGTGACGGTCCCCCTGTACTCGGCACTGGTACTCCGCACCTTGAGTACTGTGTTCAGTTTCGGGCCCTTCACGACAAGAAAGATATTGAGGTGCTGGAGCGTGTCCAGAGAAGGGCAACGGAGATGGTGAGGGGTCTGGAGCACAAGTTTTATGAGGAACGGCTGAGAGAACTGGGTTTGTTCAGCCTGGAGAAAAGGAGGCTGAGGGGAGACCTTATCACTCTCTACAACTACCTGAAAGGAGGTTGTAGAGAGGTGGGGATCAACCTCTTCTCTCTTGTAACAAGTGATAGGACAAGAGGAAAGTTGCATCCCCTCATGTTACACCAGGGGAGGTTTAGGATGCATATTATGAAAAAGTTCTTCACAGAAAGGGCTGTTAAGCATTGGAACAGGCTGCCCAGGGAAGTGGTGGAGTCACCATCCCTGGAGGTATTTAAAAGATGGGCAGACGTGGTGCTGAGGGACATGGTTTAGTGGTGGGTTTTGGCAGTGTTCAGTTAATGGTTGGACTCGATGATCTTCAAGGTCCCTTCCAACCTAGACAATTCTATGATTCTATGATTTGCAGCTAAGGGGCTACATCCCTGCCCTCCCAACCACACAGCAAAGCCAGAAATAGTCACTCTTCCAGCCCTACAGTGAACCTTGGAGGTTTACTTTCCCAGAAAAAGCTGGGAGGGAGGCAACAGTTTGCAAGCTGAAGGGGAAGGGAGGACGGAGCTGACATCTGTGGTGTTAGGTTAGCAAACACTTGGCTAAAAGCAGAGGAGGGCGACAAGAAAACACCGCTGTCCCAGCCAGGCTGCAGTCCGTTCAAGCCCCAGGCAGTGAAGAAGGACCTTGTGCCAGGCCGTGTGCCCCACGCTGGGAGCATGGGTACACCTGTGGTGGTTGTGGTGGTATTGCTCCTTGGCAGCTGCAGGAACACGTGGGAGACATGAAGCACCTCTCTCAGTAAAACCCTGCAGCTCATTTCCCCTCCTGCAGAACGACGCGCGGGGGATTCTAAAAAAAAAAAAAAAAAAAGAGGAAATTTTGATGGAAAATGTGGACTTTTGCTATCAAAAGAACTTTTTCACAAAGGGTAAGTCGTAATCACTACAAGTCTCTGAAGCAAAGTGTTTGCTCTCATTTCTGCAAGCCTGAACAGCAGAAAACATCATTCTTCGCCAGAGACCATCTTGTAAAATGTCCTACCTCTGCTTGGTGGTGCTTTGCTTTGAGGGTGTGGTGGGTCACCCTCCCCCCACCCCGACTTTGCAATAGTTAATAGTGCATTATAGCTCAAGAGCTGCCGTCGCAGGCACACGGCTCTCTGCCTTTCCAGCGTGTTGCGCCCTGTCGCACGCATGGCTGCGAGCGTGGCGTGCTGAGCCGTGCCTGGCGGGAGCAGGGCTCTCAATCCTGCGGTGGGACGGTTGTGCTTCAAAGCTGGTTGACGATAGGGGCACGGTAATTTTACAGAGGTTAACGGATCTCGCTGGGGCTGCGTGTACAAGGATTGCTGGGGACTTAGCATCTTTTTCTCCCCCGTGTAGTTCTTTGACCATATATAGCCAAGGTATCAACTTACAGGCCTGGGGATTTCAGCTTTCTGTTTAGATTTTAGATGAAAGGCTGCAGTTGGAAGTGATTGTTATAAATATTTCCTGCTATCTGGTAGCAGGCTGACTTCAGTCCCTTCTAAGGAATTCGCCACAATTATCCTTTATAACAGCTGCAAAGAAAACCCTGCTCCAGGCGGAGGCGGGTGAATGCCCTCCAGCCGCCCCAGTGGGATGGGGCTGTGCCCCGTGTTGGAGGGCTCGCGTGGGGGTCGAACCTGAGGTGAGGACAGAGCTCTGTTGCTCTGCTGCTAGGGCAACCCATGATGGGTGATGGGTGATGTCACGCGCGCCGGCAACATTTACAAGCCAAAGAAAGCACATGCAAAGACCATCGGGGATGTTTTTAGACTCTCTTGCAAGCACAAAAAGAGGGGAAGCTGCTGTTGCCTTTGCAGGCTGGAACCCAGCCGGCTGCTTTCCCCCTCTGGGCAGGGTGCTGCTGGCCAGAGCCTGGGTACGGGACTGGTGGGGTGGCCAGTTTGCAGGAGCTGAGGTTTGGAATGCAAATGAACCTCTTTTGCCCTGTCCTGAGGTTTGCAAAGGAGATGGAAGTGTTCAATGAACAGGGCCACCTGCATCTTCTCATAAATGCTGATCAAAATCTACAGGGTGGGTGGCAAGAGGATGGGGCCGGATTCTTCTCAGTGGTGCCCAGCGACACGATGAGGGGCAATGGGCACAAACTGGAACATGGGAAATTCCATCTGAACATGAGGAAAAACTTCTTTACTGTGAGGGTGGCAGAGCACTGGACCAGGCTGCCCAGAGAGGCTGCGGAGTCTCCCACTCTGGAGATATTCAAAACCCACCTGTGCAACCTGCTGTAGGTGACCCTGCTTTGGCAGAGGGGTTGGACTGGATGATCTCCAGAGGGCCCTTCCAACCCCTGCCAGTCCGTGATTCTGTGATCCTCCTGCGGTTTCTCCTGGTGTGGCCACACAGGGGATGGGAGATGGGGCTGGGCAGGGAACCAAGGGATTCTCCACTCGGGCTCTGCTCTCCACTGGCCACCAGCAAATTGGTCCCCGTGTCTGAGAAGGAAGGGGAAGAAGGTACCATCCCGCACACCATCCGCCTGTCCCGACTGCACCGGATAACATCTGGCCATGAGTGCAGCCCGTGGAGGGCAACAGGCTGGACATTCCTGGAGGAAACTTTCTGTAGTTTCCATTTTAGGGAAAAGTAAGGAATGCAGTGAGCGTTCGGTTTGGGGCCATTGTCGCTCACCTGGAGAAGCCTCAGGACTGGAGACTCAGTAGTTGCCTTCAGTCTCAGAGATGACTGACCACATTTTTCCTCCAAACACTGAGAGCTGTCACCCTGCCCAGGACTCTTCCTTTTTCATTTTGCCCTTTCTCTCTCTCTCTCTTCTATCTTTAAAAATCTCTTCACATATCAAAAACCCCACATCAAACCAACTAGAGCTGCCACTCTGTGCAGAAGGGCTAAAAAAAAACCCAAAAGAGCAGCCAGCAAGATCGGGCAGAAATCCTGACTCCTGGGGTCCCAGGGCCTCTGCAAATTTGTACCACAGAAATGCTGCACTGTGGTGCAATTTAGTGCCTCTGAAGAAGAATAAATCTGCTTTCAGAAAAAAAAAAAAAAATCCATCTGCATATTGCATATATTTATAGTTAGCTGCAAGCCTTTCCAGTGAGAACTTTTAGAATTTATTTTAAATTAAAGTGACTAGCGTGACATACCAGTACTTAGCCTTTTAACAAAAACGTTTTAGTCGTATAAATACAGTTGCTATTATTAAACTCTAGGGAAAGCCAGCAAGCTGCTCCAAATAACATCTCTCTGGTTTGCCTGTCTGAGCTCTTCTGTTGATACCCAGAACCGAGGCATTTGAACACCTTGATGGAAGCCAGGGGTTCATTTTATTTTCTGCTTCCCTGATGGCTGCTGAAGCTTGTTTAAAACTTTTTTTCCACTTTCTCTTCTTTTTTTCCTCCCCCTTCCATTATGTTATTCCTTACCCCTTTTTTCCTTTTCCTTTAAGCCTTTTAAATCTTTTTCCTCCCTCTCTCATCACTCAGGGAAGCCCAGTTCCCAGTGGTACGTTCTGGCCTACTCTCTGAAGGCAGCCGGAAACCTACCTGATATATCTGTTGCTGGGATGGACTTGAAGGACAGCATAAGCTGCCCTCTGGGTTAGCAGAGAGTAGGGGTGTTTCTCTGGAAAAATGCCTGTAGAGGAGCTTTTAGGAAGTCTCTTTCCATTTGTCCTGCCTACACCTTTCAGAAAAGCCAAGCGGGAGTGAGTTTTGATTCTCCAGAGTAAATAACACCAAAGGCGGTGCTGGCAGAGCTGGGGGGAGGTTTCGAGCTGTGATGGGTCCCCTTTTTTGGGGACCGCCCTTCCAAAGAGCTGTCTGGAAGTTAAAAGGCAGGCGGCTGATGGCTGGGGTCAATCCTGTCTCCTCCACGTTGGTCTTTGCCCAGTTTGTTTCCAAACGAGAGCTGAGCAGCTCTTCCTCGTGCAGCCTTTAAGCCTGTGTGGCTGCTGAGAGAAGGAGGAGGCAATAAATCACTTCAGCCAAAGGCATGAGCCCATCCAGTCACTTAATTAACGAGGGGCTTTCTCCTTATTTGTAACCTCCTTTCAAAGCAAATGAGTATGACCGGTAATGAAAGGAAACATATGCAGTAATTTAAAAATAGATGTCTTGGGGCAGTGAGAAAAATCTTTGCCCCGCTGCGTGTGGCTGGAGCCGGCATCCAGCATCTCCCATTTGCCAGTGACTCTATGAATGGGAACCCACATGCGTGGGAGCTGCTGCCCCAAAAGTGTCCCTCTCGGCTCCTGTCCTCCAGCACAGGCATGACGCAGGGAAAACCAGCCGGCTCCTGCTCGGGTTCCCATACTAGTCCAGCCATGGCCCGTTGGGATTTATCCAGCTTAGCCCAGCTCTCCTCACAGTGTAATGATCCTGCCTGTGCTGCGTTGTCTCTGCCATCCTTCACCTCTTCTGCAGCCCCACAGCTGTGCCTCTGCCCATCACCACGTGGGCCACATGCTGCTGTCCAGTCTCCCCAGCCTTTGCGACATTCTCCCTCATGTGCACCACCTCCCCGTTCCCTCTCTCCCAGCACCCACAGCAGCTTATTGCTCCTCTGATGGAGCAGTATTTCTACGTCCAGGGACTAAAAGCAGGGCCCTGCCACGCCAGCACCTGATAACACTACATCCTGCCCAAAGGACTTTTTACAAAAAAAACCATCAATCTTGCCCTTGTAGGGGGGAATTGGAGTCTGGGACCATCCTGGTGTGCATTGTTGCTCCAGCTCCCCTGCCAGCCGGTGGCTCATGGCCTGGAGGTCCGGAGCCGTGTATCCAGGAGACACAGGGCTTTCCGAAAACTGATGAGAATCGATTTGCTGGTCCACACAAGGGCACATCTGTATCAGGCAAGACTGGCAGGATACTGGACAGCAGAAACACGGGGTATAATTGGCTAAAACAGTGTGGGTCCCTGTTGTTCCCTGGCAAAGCCAGGATTTCACCTGGCAATGTGCACTTGCAGCCCAGAAAGCCAACCCCATCCTGGGCTGCATCAAAAGAAGTGCAGCCAGCGGGACGAGGGAGGGGATTCTGCCTCTTTACTCTGCTCTTGTGAAACCCCACCTGCAGTGCTGCCTCCAGTTCTGGAGCCCCCAACATAAGAAGGACGTGGACCTGTTGGAGCGGGTCCAGAGGAAGGCCACAAAGATGCTGCGAGGGCTGGAGCCTCCGCTGTGAGGACAGGTTGAGAGAGTTGGGGTTGTTCAGCCTGGAGAAGAGAATGCTCCAGCGAGACCTTATAACCCCTTCCAGTATCTGAATGGTGCCTGCAAGAAAAGCGAAGACGTGCTTTTTACAAAGGCATGTAGTAATAGGATGAGGTGGAATGGCTTCAGACTGGAAGAGGGGAGATTTAGAATAGATATTAGGAAGAAATTTTTCACTCAGAGGGTGGTGAGCCCCTGGCCAGGTTGCCCAGAGAAGCTGTGGCTGTCCCACCCCTGGAGGTGTTCAAGGCCAGGTTGGACGGGGCTTGGAGCAACCTGGGCTGGTGGGAGGTGTCCCTGCCCATGGCAGGGGGGTTGGAACTAGATGGTCTTTAAGGACTCTTCCAACCTAAACCGTTCTATGATTCTATGATTTTCCGCCTATGACACACGTTGGAAATAGGAAAGTTCAAGATTTGTCATTTAAGTCTCTCCAGCATGGGACATTAAGAGGTATCGGGAGGTTTCTGTGAACATAATTTGTGTTTGCTTTGTCCTTATTCCAGGTTTTCTCTTCTTTTTTTTTGTCCCCCTCTCTTAATTCAGACAGTTTAAAGGACTGTAAGTATTCTGCTTCAGAAGACAAACTTACTTGGTCATGCTCTGAAAATAGCCGGTAATTTGCAATTATGGAGCAGCAATTCCCTCTGTACCTGTCCGAGCTGGTCACTTCGGCACCTCTCACCCGTCCTGCCCTGAGCTGCTGCTTTCCACCCAGTGGGGAGGATCTTCCCCCCAGGCTTGTGTTCGCCTGCTTCTGTTCTCAGTGTAAGAAACGGGGCCTGGCAACACTGCTGCCAGAGCGATTAGGGCAGTACTGCATGTAAACCAGAAAAAAAAAGCAAACACTCAAGCAAGCGTGAGGGAAAAAAATAATTTAATCCCTGTGACAATCACTTTATTGTTGGTTTTTTATGCCTGGAGGTTTTCTGATGGTTCAAGAGATTAAAAAAAAAAAAATCTTTCTGCTGTATCTATAGTTTTTAGTAATCACCCAAGTAATTGCATTGGTTGTAAACTGTGCAGTAATAAGCATGTGTACAGCTGTGATGCAAAAAGCAGAGCTAATCTGGCTGAGGGTGCCAAGCAATATGCCGTGCAGAAGTAATGATTATTAATAGTATGTGTTGACTTAGGCTGATAATGCCCCAGAGCTTTCGCTCTCCTTATCTCACCGGCGGTAAACGGGTGCTTGGCGCAGAAGACAAATACCTTGTAACTAGGAAACTGCCTGCCCCTAGACATCCCTGAGGTAGCATGTCCGTAGAGACGGTAGTTCACCAGGATGGAGGCTTTGGAGTGTATCTCGAGCAGAGGGAAACCAAAAATGCCAGGGCAGGGGATGGTGCCCTGTGTCTTACCATTTTCTTTGCACAAAGGCTCATGGAACTGTGTTTGGATGCGATAAATGCAGACACAATGGGCTGTGTGGGCAGGAGTGATGCAGGTTGCATATGGGGAGGACTCTTGTCCGAGTTAATTATTCCCAGAACCAGAAATAATTAGTGCTGAGCCCTATTTTTGGAAGCAAATGCAAGATGAGCTAGAGAAACAGGAGAAATTATTACATAGTCTGAAGGGTAGAGCTGGGTGAACAGGGGGAAAAGATACGTAATTGAAAAAAATATAAAACCTCACAGTGTTGAAATAAGAAAATGTTAGATTAATCCAGGAAAAATCCCTAAACCAACCCAAACTCTAGAATCCTCACCTTTTTTGCTTTCTGGTTCTCATTCCATCCTTCCAAACAGGAGTGACTGACACAGGTGACTGACAAGTCACAGGGAGGGTTGGGGAAGAAATTCTTTACTTTCTTTCTTTCTTTTCTAAACTTCTGTCTTTTTCTACTCTCCATCTGTTCCTGAATTCCTTGGGTTTGTGGGAAGAAATCTCTGATATGTCAAATGAAAAGTAAAACCATGGCTGTGGTAACTTTGTAGCATTTCAGAATTTCATCAGCTTTAGAAAGTCTGTTTAGCAAAAAGAGGCAAGAGAGCGGTTTTCCCTTTTCCCCCTCCATTTTTTGGCAGTTTTGAAAAATTAATGAAACACTGGAGGCGAAGTCAAAGGAATGGGTAGGAAACAGCAAGAGTGAGGACTTAAAGAAATGGCAGGGAAATAGGTATTTCCTATTATATAATAATAATTAAAAAATAATAAAAGAAATATAATAATAATAAAAATAATATTATAAAAAATAGGCAGGGAAAATGTGGTATTCACACATTTAGTTTGGAGGATAGGGAGGGCTTGAAATTTTCAGCAAAGAATTGTGGGTTAAGTTTTGTGGAGGAAAAAAATCTTTTAACAAGACATTTTTGGACAGCTCTGATAGTAAATGTTATTTCTCTAAAGAGAATTGTGGACTTTTAGAGGAAATATAGAAATTTTCCTAAACCAGAGCAGCAAGTGGCCTCCACTCAAATGCAGTGATTTGCTCTGCTTTGTTTAAGGATCCCTTATATTTAAAAGGGAAACTGGGGAAAAACTCCCACCGTAAGAGCAATTAGTACTTTCGAAATGAAATTTAGAGCCAAAACTGTCAGAAACAAAGGTATTTCTGATTGCAGGGCACTACTTCTCACGTCATGTGAGCTGGCACAGTTGATAAAATAGGCAGCTAAAATGTGAGCTATGGTATATATAGAAAACTGGTCTTATTGCACAAAGTGGTAATTTTAAGGGTTCTGCCAAACACCAGGATGCGACTTCACATCATCAGAGCTCAGGAAATATCAGCTGCAACTCGTGGCCATTGGCAACTTGTTTAGTGAAACCTTTTATAAGGATTTCTCCAGCAATCCACCTCACCCTGGCTAAGGCTTCTGCGGCACGTTTTTTTTTTGCAGCTGAGAGCTGTTTCTCATGAGATTTTCTCTCTGGAATGGGGAAAGCTGCAAACATGTTGATATGAGTCAAAACGTCAATGAAGAGTTTCCCCTGGATGGAAAGGGAAACAGGGGGTCTCTGCACAGCCATGGGTGACTCCAGCCCCTTTCCAGGCTCCTGCTTCTCTGCAGCTGTAGAGTTGTTCCTCTCCGCCCACCAAATATTTACCTTGATCTTGGTTAGATTGCTTAGGAGACTCGAGTCTCCTTTCACCGCGATATTAGGTTGTTATCAACTGCAATGTCCCACCTTGTCTTGGGATTGGAGCTTGTTCCCCACATTGTAGGTGGACCTCCTCATAGCCATAACCTGGTTAGGGTTGGGATGAAGAGTTTATAAGAAGCTTTGCCCTGCACCTAGGGGAAACTAGGCATGGCATAGTCCTTGTACTCTGTTCTGCACGTTGCCGTGGTAGAGACTGATCAGAACACCTTGTCCCCTCCTTTCACCTAGAGAAGAACACCTTAGGATACTTCTGTAGGTGCCCCAGGCCAGACTGGCCTCTCCCCACCGACTCGCTCAGCTGTACCAACCATTTCCATGGCATGGCAGCAAGTCATGTAGGTGGCCCTCTGGCTCATGCTGGCCCAGCTCCAGACCACAGCAATGCATGCAGAGACATTGGTTATGCTGGAGAGAGCAGGCCTGTGTTCCTCCCTTGGACTTGAGAGAAGTGTCGTTGCTGAGGTGTTTCCGGGATGGGAAACCATCTGGGAATCACATTTTCAGAGCTCAGAGCACATGGATGTGCTGACCCAGAGTGATAAGCAAGCGATAAATATGACCCACACCTTCCTCCTGACTCATCCAGGGTACTTGTGTGTGTCTCCCAACACTAGAGGAACTTTTTTCATTGCAAGACTGGGGGAAAAACAGGGACCTTGGCAGCTGGGAACTCCCAAACCTTGTCTGTACAAGGTGGAGAATACAACCACAGACACAGCACAAATGCCCAGGAGCCTTTTCCCTTTTGGATATTTGACAAGAACTGACTAATATAACCTGTGCTTGGGAGTGCAGCACTAAACAACTAGAACTACAGTTGTAATGGTGGGGGAAGTGATTCTTTTGTTACTTAGATTCATGAACAAGCCTCTTGGATCACAACACGTGCCCATGGACAATGGAAATAAGGATCATTTGGGGAGCCAGTGAACAAGTGCGTTCTTTTGAGGAACTTTCACATTTGAGGATAGGTGATTTGTCAAGCATCCATGGACTTTTGTCATGAAGTAAGATGTATCATTGGTTTCCTCAAGTTGAAAACAACCAAAATTGCTTTTGTTGCCGAGTAAGTGGTTTGGATCTCATTTTCCCACTGCATATTGTACTTTGCAGACTAAAAAAGACATGAGAAATAGAAGTGACTGATTTTTCCATTCCTTAAGCTGCTTCCACGTGGGTTGATTGCTCAGGGGATTTCAAGGCAGACTGAAACACAGACAAATGCTGGCTTCGTGTACGCTCTTAAATATTGCTGTGTTTTGAATTTTATTAGAAACTTGGCAGACTTTTGCTTGAGCTCTAACTTCCTTTTCTGCCTTCAGTTTATCATCTGCCATAATTTTAGATGCACAATTACAGCGTGCAACCATAGAGCCCAGCGTGCATGAGCAAGGGGAGCACTCGAAGAACATGTCTGGTTAAAGTACTTGTCGTATTAGTAGCTGGCAGCCAGGGCAAATTAGACCCAAATTGGTACATTGCACAAGTGCGGAAACCCATTCTCCAGCATGCCTTGTGCCGTCAATCCTGCTGTGCTTGGACACAAAGCTTAACTGCCCAGGAAAAGGCCAGGATCTTCTCTCAGTCGTCTTCTCAGAGTTCTGCCCAAAGACACCTTGGGTGTATATACACTCAAGGGCATGTATATTCAAGGGAGAGGATGTGATAAACCTGTACATCTGTCAGAAAGTAAATACAGCCTCCTGATCTTTCTGTGCTGACTGCAGTGCTAAATCCTGCTGATGAGGCAACCATAAATCCTCATGCCAGGCACAGAAGACAGATGCGCAAATCCTAGTTTAGCATGGGAAGTAGGTGTTTTTCCATGGCTCCAAAGAAGTCTCTGACTCCTGAAATCGGTGCCTTTTATTTGGTTTTGCTGCAGGATGTCCTGTTCAGGGTCCAAAATGCAAGGCAGCAGATGCTGCTGGATCTGACCATGGACACCTTTGAATTGGCTGATTAGGTCTCACAAAATCCTTGGGGATGTGGAAGACATGAGCACATTGGGGAGAAGAGATGGGTGCAAAACTGTTGTGGAAGGAAATCAGTCCCTTTGGAGCAGCACCAGCCTTTGGTGACTAAAAGGCAGGAGAGAAAAAAAGCTGATTGATAACTGATGAAGCTATTAATGTGATGGGATGGTTTCTTGAGCATGGTCCAGACCACAGCATGTTTGGGAGTCACTGGCAGCTTGCCATCTGCAAGGGAGATATTCGTGGTCTCCATGAGTACAAGAGGGGAAACTCCCTGTTTGCTTTTTTACTTCCCACACAAACACATCCCATGCCGGCTGGTGTGCAGGCTCTCTGCTGGCGAGTGATTGACACGCACCTCTCTGAAACAAGTTGATTTTCTATGGGAAAGATATCTTTGGCCACCATAAATTCTGATGCTGCAGATCATCCGTGCCTTGAATTTCCTGCAGCACAGAGCAAGCCCGGGTGCCTGCCAAGTATGACCCAAGGAAATGCCAGGGTATGGCTGTGACTGGTAGGAGATGTTGTACTGGGCATCCTATATCCTATTCTGAAGAGGTCCCACAAGCTGGAAGGAGCACCGGTTATAGAATAACAGAATGATAGAATGGTTTAGGTTGGAAGGGACCTTAAAGATCATCTAGTTCCACCCACCCCTCTGCCATGGGCAAGGACATCTTCCACTAGACCTGGTTGCTCAAAGCTCCATCCCACCTGGCCTTGTACTGTAGCAAAAGCTAATTTCTTCAGCAGTACTGAAATTGGGGTCTTAAGTGGAGCAAAAACCTGTGCTACATCAGCCCTCAGCTCAAATGAGGGCTGTAACATCTCAAGCCCTCCACCTGGAGTAACCACCTTGGGGCTCGTTTGCGTCCATGAGAGCAGGGAGTCCTGCTGATCCCGGGTCCATGCTGGCACCAGTGTCTTGGTCAGGGCAAAGCCTTACAGGAGGACGCTGTGGGTTTTCTCCCAGTTGGGCAGTTTCTGTGTTGGGCAGAGGTCCCTCCTGGAGCCTGATTTCTCCATGGCCCCGTGCCATACCTGAAGCCGTGAGTCACAGGGGCCCACCTGTATCCTGCTGTCCCTTGATCCTGATGGCAGAACATCTGGAGAGAGGAGAAATATGTTTGCCTGCTGTTTTCTTGTTCAGTGCATGCCAGAGCTAAGGGAGACGGCCTCAAGGGTGGGGACACAGTTTTACTTCGGGGCCCTGCAGCACAGACCTATCTCAGGAGAAGCAAGGGCTTCGCCTTGGCTCTCTGGAGCGGTGGTTTCATCACACCACAGAGGAAGCACTGGGGAAATTAGCCAGGCTTCCAGTTAGTCTATCATAACGCCCATGTCATCCAGTCTCAAGGCAGGTGGAGCAATAACCAAGACGAAGTGGGGAAAGGCAATCTGTACCCAGAGCGTTTTTAATAAGTGAAATTGAAAATAAATCACTGCAGACGTGGTGGCTCACGCCAGCTCTCGTTCATGCGCGTTCCGTTGCTCTGCTTTCCTTTCCCCCTGCTAATTGCTCTGCCGCAACGCGTTATTATCCTGGTTTATTACCCAGCTGGTGGAAGCTGCGATAGTCTCTGAACCTGCCTTGGAGAGGAGTTACACTGGAATGAGCCAGTCAGCATCTTTTCCTTGGAGAATAAATTAGGAAATAAAGAGAACTGGAGAGCCTGACATGTTTGATGTTTGATGGTGCAGGATTAGGCGTACCTAACCGAGCAAACAGCAAAGTCCACACGCTCTGGCACACTCGCGTGCCCCTGCCTCCCTGTGACCGCCTTCATGCCAAAAGCCCACTGTCACGGTGCCAAAAGGCAGGCCCCTCCCCCCCCCCCAAAAGGGTGTCTCTGCGGCCTGCCCCTCCCTCCCTTCGTTCCTGAGAAATTAAAGCAAGTTCTGGGAAAGCAGCCGGGTGCTGGAGACCTTGAGAGATGTGGCTCAGAATAGAAACTCTCTCCCTCGCCACAGCTCTCTTGGCAGCCGTCTTTTAGCCAGGAAGGGTTTGTTCCCCTTGCCTTACTGACAAACCACCAGCTGTAGGGCAGGAGAAAGCAGGGTGTGCACGCTTCCACAGGCAGTTTTGGGGTTCTCAGGTGAAGGAGAACTGTTTGCGCCTTGTTCTGCACCATCAGAAATATGGGTCTTTGTTTTGAAGGAGACGGATGATGGCAAGCAAAGCGCAGATGCCTCGTGGTCATGAGTTTGGAGGGAAGACTGGCCCGTGCTGTTATTTTGCCCTGCTTTGGGGAGCCAGACTGCTCCCTAGGTACAGTTCGGTGTGCTCCTGCAACCAGCCAGGAGCAATGGCAGCCCAGGGTTTTTAAAAAAAAAACAACAAACCAGCATTAACTATTTGATTGCTGTGGGGTTTTTTAAGCTTTTTTTTTTTTTACCAGGAGCTCCCAGGCACTTCTGTCCTCCTTCATAACAAACCCTTCTCTAGCAGCTAGATGATTCCCAGGGAAGCAGTTTGCAGCATGGTGAAAACCAACCCTTTTGGGCTTAAAATCGGCTCTGGGTGATGCCGAACCACCTAGAGCAAGAGGTGCTGGAACGATGAGGCTGCCTTGAAATGTCTGGAGAGCTCCACTGGTGAAATCTGCAGCCGAAAGCCCGCCTGCTGCCGCCGAGTGCGAGCCAAGCGAGCTTGTGGGGGCCGAAGGATGTTGTCTGTGTTACAGTGAGCAGCAGAGTGCTATGTGAGAGACGGATGAGTTGAAACTCATGGAATGGCTCTTCTTTGGGTGAGCCGGGACCCGCCATCCCTGTGCCTGAGGCATGTCAGAGACACCAAAGCCCAGCTGGGGCTTTCCCAGGGGGTGGCAGCAGCACCACTGCACACGGGGATGCAGAGAGGAGGGCGGATGGGGTGACTGTCCCTCGGTGCAGTGGACTAAAATGCAAGGCAGTGAGCCGAAGTGTTTTGAAGACGTTATCTCCTGATGTCTTTCTGTTTAGTGTGAACTCGTCTCACCTGGTAAGAGCCCGGAAGTGCGTTGCCGCTTGGTAACAGCTAGCAGGACTTGCTGTGCAGGGATGAGCCAGCTCATGCTCGCCTGGCCCCCCAGCCCCACGCCTGGGGACGGGAGCTGCTCACCCACCCATCATGCAAAGGGGAAAAGAAGGTGTCCATGGGCACAGCATAGTGTGGGCTTGACTGTGGAGTGAGCTGCACATGTATTCCAAACTCAAGACACTCCAGGAATTCACCAGCTCCCCTGGCAAGATCAACACACCTGTACGTTTTGCGGCAAATGCAATTAATTAATTAAGGTTGCTTTGATGAGCAACATTTCGGGGTGGTGACACTCCAAATGCTTGGTCTCCCTGTGTGACTCTGAAACCATAGATGCCATTTCCAGTAGGGTTCGTCTTCCCCCTCAGTTGTCTCTTAGCCGGGGGCTGGGCTCAGACTGCAGGAATCTGCTACTCCCCAGACAGGACCTTTGCAATCATAGAATCCTAGAATGGTTCAGGTTGGAAAGGACCTTAAAGATCATCTAGTTCCAACCCCCCTGCCATTGGCAGGGACACCTCCCATCAGCCCAGGTTGCTCCAAGCCCCGTCCAACCTGGCCTTGAACACCTCCAGGGATGCGGCAGCCACAGCTTCTCTGGGCAACCTGGGCCAGTGCCTCACCACCCTCCCAGGAAAGAATTTCTCCCTAATATCTATTCTAAATCTCCCCTCTTCCAGTTTGAAGCCATCACCCCTCATCCTACCACTACATGCCCTTGTAAAAAGTCCCTCCCCACCTTTCTTGTAGGTGCCCTTCAGATACTGGAAAGCTGCTATAAGGTCTTCGTGGAGCCTTCTCTTCTCCAGGCTGAACAACCCCAACTCTCTCAGCCTGTCTTCATAGCAGAAGTGCTCCAGCCCTGTGATCATCTTCGTGGCCCTCCTCTGGTCCCGCTCCAACAGGTCCGGTAGCCCCAAGCAGTACACCGTCCCTGTGCAAGCAGAGGAATGAGACTACTGCGTCTGAAGTCACAGTGGCACATCAGTCCTGGGTGAACATACACAGCTCACTAACGGTCTGACTGTAGGAGTGCTCTGCAAGGAGCCCAGTGCTTTTTAGCCACATCAGCCATGCTGTGCGTTTGCAGTTGAACCTGCAAGGAAGCACATGCCTGAGATGTAATGTGTCCTGCACACATCTGCTGCACATGCAGCAGAAGTTTTCTTGTAGAGGCAAGACTTCAAAGATGCTGACCTAAATCCCTCAGGAGAAAAAGGCAAGTTCTTTGTTGGCTTGTCCGTGTGTCTGCATGATTCACACAATTCAAAGTAGACAGTAGGTTACTTGGTGACCCCTTGTGAGAAGCCAGAATGGAGATAGTCTGGGGAAAAACCCTGGGAGAGTAGGGAAGCTGAAACAGTAGGATCCCCCTGGGCAGACAGCCAGGGAGACTCTTTCAAGGAAGCAGGACTGGTGCATTGGAGGTGGTGGCTGGAAGGGGTCACAGTAACAGGTGCTTGTAGCTTCTGTACCTGACAGTATGCAGGTCCCCCTTGCAGATATTTTATTCCCTGAATTTCAACAGTATTGCACAGGGAAGAAATCAGTGCAGCTTTATAAGGTGTAAATAAGTGCCTCCAGCCAAATCCGGTTTTGAATTTGGGAACAGCTATCAGCCAGCACGGCCCACTTCTTGAACTTTTCATGGTTGTGTGTCCATTTAGGGTTTTGCGCATAGAATCAGAGTCATCTAGGTTGGAAGAGACCCTTAAGATCATCATGTCCAACCATTAGCCTAACACTGTCAAGCCTACCACTAAACTATGTCCCTCAGCACCACGTCTGCCCGTCTTTTAAATACCTCCAGGGATGGTGACTCCACCACTTCCCTGGGCATCTGTGTGTAGCAAGTACTTCCCAGTTATAGACATCAGGCATGCAGAATCACTCATCTCTTTCAGGAGTAAGTGAAAAATTTGCCCTCTGTTGCCTGGTTTTAGCAGCTATTCTCACCCTTTTATCTGAAGCCCCTGAGATGTGAGGAGCAGGGATGGTTCCTTGCACGCTGCAGATGGGCTGCTGCATGAGGACAGAAATGAAATGATTCGTCTTGTGTGTAATCCAGAAGCTCAGCTGAGTTACTCATCAAGCCCTTTATAAACCACTTTGTAGACTGCTGCTGCTGCTTATTACTCCTGATATCTTACATCGTCTGATGAGTTACAGTGTTTTGCCTGCTGCTTCTTCCATCACTTTGCACTCTTGGCTGCTTTAGTTTATCAGGCAGCTCCTGCAGCCCTGCTGACGAGCAGTGAGCAGTTTTGAGACGCGTTGTGCAAACCACTGGGTATCTGGAAGCTAAAGGGTGTGGGAATTTTTGGCATGGTGGGATTTGGATAAGGAATTTTCCCCAGCTGTCTGTGTTTTGGGCCTAAGCACGCACACGTAGGTCATGAGGAGGCACGGTCTCTGATCTGCAGGGTGTTTGGGTGCAGTAGGGTTTTACATGTATTTTCTGGAGCTGTGATTTCCCTTTTCTCATCAACAAGTACAAGCCTGTGCAGGAATGAAAAGCACTGAAGTGCTGGAGAAGAGCCTGATGGAAGCTACATGGGAGAAGCATTGATGAGTCAAACTTTGGCTCATCATGGTGTGGTGAGGGTAAGAGTATCATCTAAGGGTAGTCCAGTTCTGGGCTCCGCAGTTCAAGAAAGACAGGGAGAGTCCAGTGGAGGTCTAAGAAGATGCTTAGGGGACTGGAGCATCTCTCTGATGAGGAAAGGCTGAGACACCTGGGGCTGTTCAGCCTGGAGAAGAGAAGACTGAGAGGGGATGTCATCAATGCTTATCAATATTTAAAGGGTGGGTGGCAAGAGGATGGGGCCAGACTCTTCTCAGTGGTGCCCAGCGACACGACAAGGGGCAGCAGGCACAAACTGGAATGTGGGAAATTCCATCTGAAAACTTCTTTACTGTGAGGTTGGCACAGCAGTGGCACAGGCTGCCCAGAGAGGCTGTGGAGTCTCCTTCTCCAGAGAGATTCAAAACCCTCCTGGATGCCTTCCTGCACAACCTGCTGTAGGTGACCCTGCTTTCGCAGGGGGGTTGGACTGGATGATCTCCAGAGGTCCCTTCCAAATCCTACCATTCTGTGATTCTGTGATTCTGTGATCTGAAAGTCTCTTACACTGTGTGCCGGCTGTTGCTGCTAATTTCTTCTCTTTAGAAGCTGCCAGAAACTGCTCTGTGCAAGGGGAAAAATACCGCAGCTGCTTTCTTTAAAAAGTCATGCCTCCTAAACGGCTCCTGTGCCTGGGAGGCAGGCGGTGAGGTACTCTGAATGCATCAACACGAAACCCCTCAAAGCCATCGCCGTCATTTACGTCACAGCCATCTCAGTCGGTCGCAGTGGCACGCTGGCAGACAAGCCTGGCTGGTGGCATAATCCAGGAGCCCGCTCTCTGCTTCAGAAGATGACTCCTGCCATCAACATCTCCAAAATAAAGCACTCGGGACTTTCATGGGTCTGGTGGGGGGCCAGGGGTGCAGCCTGCCTGCCTGGCTCTGAGCCACAGGGTGGTTTTGGGCAGAGCGGGGCTGGATTTGGGGCCACCAGCCACAGCCGGCACCTCCAGGAGCGAACTGCTGCCAGAGGAAGGGCATGAGGATGGTGGGCAGACAGCAGCATTAGCTGACCCCCGGATTTGCTGCCAGCTACTACAAATACCGCCAGAGTCTGAACTATCAACCAGTGAAGAGAAACATGCTTTTTTTCTGTCCAAGAAGCGTTGTCAGGGGTTTGGTCTAAGGCCTTTGCAGGTATCTTTAGCTTTAATGGCTCTTGCATTTAATTGTCAACCCAGCACTGTTGTGTAACTGCTTGAAATGAGAGGGATTTCCAAAGAGATCTGGAGCTTTTCCCACCATCTCCAGTAAGAATCCCTCCCTGCAGCCCTGCAGTCTCGTCCCCTGGCGATCATGTTGGGACCACCGGAGAAACTCCCTGTGCTGGCACCCTGGGATGCTGAGGTCCCAGTCTGGCCTCCCTCTTCCCTTTCCCTTGTCGATGTACAGCCTTGCCCTGTTTCAAAATGGTTTATTTCTCCCCTTGCTGCCTTCACCTTGTCCGAAATCAGAAAATACCGAGGGCAGGACAAGCCCCAGGGGGGAAGGGAAGCTCGGGACAACCCCCAGGAGCTTGGGAGGGAGGACGTGGAGGGAAGCGGCGTGGTGAGCAGACCCAGTTTGCAGGCGGAGGCTGGGGGAAGAGGTCCAGCCACAGCGCTGGCCAGAGGCAGCGTGGCCAGCCTGGCCACGGCCCCAGGCTCCGCTGCACCCCCATGACCTACATACACCCACGCTGCTGGTGGGTGGATGTATTCCCAAACTTTTAAAGAGTTTGTTCCTCTCGGTCTTGCTGGGAGGAGCGAGGGAGGTTTTTGGGGCCAGGCTTGGCGCGTCTGCCTTGGAAGAGCTCCTTAGCCTGCACTTTTTGCTGTGTAAATAATAAATAGTACATTTAATATTAAACAGCCTGTGCACTTACCAGACCTTGTGGCGCACGTGAAACCTGGTGAATGAAGTGCATGATGGGAGTTTGTCTTTAAAGCCATGCAGGATTTCTAACACACCACCTTCCTTTTTTTTGGCGAGCAAGGTTTGCTCCCTTGCTTTTCCCTCTGCTCCTCCAGTCCCATCTCAGAGCATCCTCTCCTGTGCTGAGCTCGGTCCTTGGCCCATCCTGGAGCTCCTCTGCCTTGGCCATCCGGCCCCTTGCACCATGACCACCTGCAACTCCTCATCCCCCTGCAGTGGAACCTCAGCTGCCTACATGGGTATGGCTCAGTGCACAGTCCCAGGAGGACCATGAAGGGGTGGAGAAAGCCTGAGGGATTCAAGGCCAGGTTGGACGGGGCTTTGAGCAATCTGGTCTAGCGGGAGGTGTCCCTGCCCATGGCAGGGCGCTTGGAACTAGATGATCTTTAAGGTCCCTTCCAACCTAAACCATTCTAGGACTCTGTGATTCACTTGTAATGAAAGAGCAGAAATGGGTGTGCAGAGCTTGGTGGAGCTGGGACAAGATTGCTTTCTGGCAGGTGACTCAGCTTGATGCACAGGAAGCATGACGGAGTGAGTGAAAATTAGTCATTTGGGGAGGAAGGACTGTTGGTACAGTGGGTGACATCTGCCTGGTTAGCTCACAGGCTTGCCAGGGAGACACTGGAAAATCCATCACTGGAGTAACTGAAAACCCAACTGTACTCAGCCCTAGGGAGGGATGCTGCATCAGCATCAGGGAGCTTGTCTGTACATGCACGGATGCATACATAGGTGAGTGGTGGTATGATGCAGTCGTTTTTTCCATCTCTGGTTTCTACGATTTAATGACCATCAATCATTTTGGAGAGCTAATCACATTACTCCACAGTTTCAGGTGAATAAGGAGCAGGCGCGATCTCTTGGGACCTGGCTCGCTGCAGAGCAGGCATCCATCTGTGAGAGCGTTATTGCATTAGCCGAGCTTTCCTGTTTGTATTGATACGTGCTCTGCTCTTGCATTGCTGCTGACAAGCGAAGGCTGCGTGGAGTAACACGCAGCGGCGATGAGGCGAGGCTGGGCAGCCTGATTAGATTTTGTTGTTTGTTTGTGTAAGATTCATGGGAGGCAGAGGGAGGGGAAAAATCCAGATGAAGATGAAAAATGATGCTGCAGATAAAGGCTAGCAGTGAATATACAGAGCTGGCCTTTAATTCAGTCTTCATAGTCTGAAAGCAACACACACACTCACACACGCAAAACCCAGGCTGCACATAATGGATTTTGAGAAAATGAGCCCTTGGCTCCCTCCTCCCAGCTTTACTTTTTAGAGAATGCCTTTCCTTCATTTTGGAAATGATTGCATTATCTCAAACTGCTTGTAAATCTTGTTAGCCAAGTAATATAGTTTGGACTAAATGTCTGTTCCTACATGGGCCTCAGGGGAATATGGAAAATAACCAACGCAGCCCTGTTGTGAACTCCCACCAGCTCTGTGAAGGAGACTCCTTATTTTCTGATTAACCTCAGTTCCTTTCCTTGGCGAGGCATAGAGAGAAGCAGGAAGATTAATGAAAATTAGGTCTATTAAAGCCAGTGTTGTTTTCTAGTTGTGTGTACAGCCTTGCCACAAACTGAGCTCATCACCAAATGCAGAATTAATCAAACTGGAGTGCAGGCACTTAGCTTCTCCATGTGCGTGTGCGTGTGCGTGTACGTGTGTATACACCAAGGTGCCGGCACCAGATGCATTTGCAATTGAAAGGAGTGGAGAAACAGAGACAAGATGTTAATTTTCCTATTTATTATTTAAGTAGTTGAGAGTTTGCACCCAGCAAAGCTCGTGGAGCTGTGACTGATGAGTTAATTGGACACCACACTGGCACCGCTGGAAGAAGCTACGGAAACCCAGGGACAGAAATAGTAGCTGGGGCTGTAGGAGAGCATGTCCAATGTGTGTTGACGTGCTTAGGGATGCAAAGCCATAGCCCCTGCTCCTGCTCCAAAGGGAAGGGACTTGTGATTGTTGGTTTTATTTCCCAAAAGGCTCCAGTGTAGGGTTAGAGCTTGCATAAGGATCAAGATACCTTGTATTTAAATCTGTCTGATCACTCGCTTTGAGGGAATTGCTGGGGATGCGCCAGAGCCAGGGCCAGCTGCACTTCTGTACATCCCAGATGAGCATCTTGGACTCTCAGCTCTGGCACCTTCCTCCCATCAGCTGCTGCCCCACCCCACCCCCCACACACACACACACCCCGCCCCGGTCCTGAACACTGGCAGCACATGTTTTTTTAAACACAGCTTTAGAGAAGGAAATTTTAGAGACAAATGCTGCTCTTTCTTGCCAAATCTGCCTAAACTGGGAGTAATGGGAGCTATTCCTGATCCCTGGCTCTGTCAAGAGATGAGGGAAGAATTCCCTCAATACTGGAGTAAGGTTCTNTGTCTGTCTGTCTGTCTGTGCGCCTCCTCTCCGTCCATGCAAAACCCAGAGCCCTCTTTCTTTCTCAGTGTTGTCCCAGCTCTGATTTTCCCTTCACCATGAACCGTGCCCAGAATCTCACCTTGCATCCTCTGGGGACCGGGGGGCCTCCCCAGGCCCCACTAACTTACCTGGGGATGTGTTGCAGCCATTCTCCCTTCCCTGGTGCCAGGGTGGAACCAGGTCTCGGCCAGGCATGATTCCCCTCACGTGGCCAGTGAGGCACCTTCAGAAAAAAAACGCAAACTTAAATTGTTGGAAAGCTGGTTTAGGCCTATGGGTGGTGAACAGGATGAAGAGAGACCAACGGGAAGAAATCAAGGATGTGCAAGTTCCCCCTTCCCTCCAGGCGTTGTCCACTTGTGTTGGGGAGCCAGGGCTTTGGCACGGGAGGAGCGGTGGCTTGGCAGGACCAGGGGCCACTCACCTTCCCCTCCAGCTCTGGCTTGCCTAAGTATTTTGTTTTCAGCAGCACTGAAAAGCCAGGGTAAATGGCTGTGAGCAGCACCGGGCTGTCCATCAGGAGCAACCGGTGCATTGTCCCACACCTGCCCATGGGAGCTGCAGATGGTGAGGATGAGCAGAAGGAAACACATGCACTGGGGCTTTCAGGCTCAGGCATGGTTAGCAACGCTATTTGTAAAGGGGAGCGATGTCCTCCTCAACATCAGGCATGTGGTACCCACTGCACCAATGCAGGAAGGCACCACATGCTCATTCCATCACCTTCCACGGGACCCCTGTGAGATTGTCCCAAAGCAGCTGTAGGCCATGGGGTCATGGCGTAACTGCAACAGTTGACTGTTCTGGTTCTGCCACAAATAAACCACCTTGCAGAGAGCCAGGGCAACCGCAGATCTCCATCTGGTGAACCACGCTGCCTTTGAAAACAAAGCAGCAACTGAAAACTGTGTATAGATCTTATCACTCCACTCTTCTCTGAATATAAAGAGGCTGAAGGAAGATCTGCAATGGAGATTTCCTGCAGGCATGTGTGCTTGAGTTGTCCCAGGGGAATGCTGGCTTTTACATGTCACCCATTTTTTGCATCGCCAGTAGCAAATAGAAGAGGAGCACAGGTGGTGACCCACCAGGGTTAGCTAGGTCAGGGCAGGGGCTGGCATTAGAGTCTTCTTCCCCTTGGTGGGATCATTGAAAGGGAGCTAGTAACCAGCTAGCTTCCGTGGCACAAGAGGAAAATATCGATGGATCCAAGGGCTAAGAAATGAAGCTATTTCACTCTGCAAAAATCCCCCCACCGTGGCAAGTGGCTTGCTTCGGCTCAGTCTGGGGATCCTGCCTCACAGCAGCCAGGAACTGGAGTTTCCTTCCCATCACAAAGCTGAGCCCACCATGGGGAGATCTCGTCCCTTTCTGTGTCCCCACCACTGACATGGAGCAGCCCCTTTGTTCCCGTTTCCTCGGGGAGAGTCGCTTTCCGACTCTGAGCAACACCATCAGGGTCCCAGCAAAGAGAGAGGAAGAAGCCTTTTTCTCCCAGCAGCAGACTGGTTCTTCCAGGGACCTTCTCTGCAGGAGAAAGGCATCACAGGCATGACACTGGGTGGTCAGCTTTGGGCTCTGAACCTGCTGGAGAAGGGTGCGAGCAGGTTTAAAGAGCACTTTCCCATAGGAAAGGCCAGGAGGACATGACCTCTGGGAGCACACCCTAGGCTGCCTGCTTGCCCTCTGCATCTTGCCGTAATTTCATTTCCAAACCCCTCCCTTCCGACCGAAGCACGCAGCCATGAAGCACAAGGTTGAGGGGAGCCAAGCTAGGGAGGGAGGGTGGGGAAATAATGCTGCTGTAGGATAAAAACAGCTGATGGATGAAATCCCATCCACTGGGAGCTTGGGGAAACCCTCCTCAGTCAGGGGGTTATGCAGTCTTACATGGTCCAGAGAAAAGAGAGTTAAATTACTCCCCTTATCCAGTAAATTCAACCCATTTTTCTGTCTGCAGACATAGCAATTTTTTTTGTTCATCTTACTTATTTGCATGCATTTACAGATGTTTCAATAACCATCTGGATTCTTCAGGCTCCTCTTAGCACAAATTACGCTGTTGGCTGTTCAGGTTAGATGAGTCTCACCCAAACGAGTAGCGGGGTGCCTCCCTATTCTGGGTCCGCTCTGCCAGGTGAGCTTTCCAGACCTCAACCGGTCTGCATCCTTTAGCAGGCCCTCCGATGATGGTACTGAAAAATGGGAGTCAGAAGATACTGCAGTAGTGGTCTCATCAGTGCTGGACTATCATATCCCTGACTCCCTGCCATAAACCAGCACCCGGCGGCGTGGTGGGAAACCTGCATCATTTCCAGAGTCACTGCTTTGGGGCTCCGAACCTTCCTCCAGCACCTTTGGACCAATACTTTATTCCTAGTTGTTTGACCTGGATTGGATGAGAAAGCATATTGTTGATAAATACACAGGGGGGTGCATGCTTCTTTTCTAAACTTTCATTTAAAGCAACTGTATTTTCCACCTAAATGTCTGCTTCTGTCTTTAATCATAACAATCTCCTGACCTCAAAAATACTTCATCTGTTAGTGCCTCAGCTTGGTGTGCTTTATGTGAGAATACAAAAATCCTTTTGTTTCTTTTAAATCCGTTGCTTTTTAATTTCACCGAGATCACTTGTTCTCGTGTCAAGGAAGGATAAATGAGACGTGTCAGGCAGACCTTTTATATATTGCTTTATCTTTAAGCTAAACAAATCCACTGTGTGCAGCCTGGCTTACTATGGAAATCTCTGCACCCCCTTATCAGTTGTCACCCTGTTACTTGATGTTCTCCCTTTCTGAAGAGGAATGACAGAAACCGCATATGTGCCCTCACTGCAGATTTACTGAATGTCATCATGCTGGTTTGATACTATTTTCTTCAAGCTACGGTTTGCATGTCCAAGGGTTTCTTTTGTTTTCTTGATGTCAGAGCGGAGTTCTTCACTAGGCTGACTGCTGCGGAGTCCTTTTCACGAGCAGCTACAGCTGATTTACAATGCAGGGCGTGTAGGAGTAGTTTGGGTTTTTTCCCATCGATGTGTGCGTTGCTTCGCATTAATTTCTTCAGGCTTCATCTTCCCACTCCCTCACCCTTCTCGGGCGCCTTTGAAGATTCCCACAGTTCTCACTGAGCTTGAGTCAAATATGCATATACCTGTATATATGCGTATTTGTATGTGTACACATATGTGTACAGATATGGAGGGATGTGTATGTGTGTGTGTATATGGGCTTTTTTCTCAAGACTGAAAGAATTTCTGAAGCCCTGTGTGTCCTCCCATGCAGCTGTATGGCACCTCGCTGGGGAGCTTACTCTCTTGAAAATTGACCATTTTGCCCAGAGAAGCTGTGGCTGCCCCATCCCTAGAGGTGTTCAAGGCCAGGTTGGATGGGGCTTGGAGCAACCTGGGCTGGTGGGAGGTGTCCCTGCCCATGGCAGGGGGGTTGGAACTAGATGGTCTTCAAGGTCCCTTCTAACCTAAACCATTCTATGATTCTACGATTCTTCCTCCTTGTTTTCCACTTCTGAGCTCTTTTCAAAGCTGTGACCTCTCTCAGGTCTCCTAACTGTTGATCAGTGCCTTTCATTGCCATCCTTTCATGAGGCCTGGACCAGGTTGAAGCCATCTGAACCGCGCACGAGAGAGTGCTGCGCAGAGTGCTCTTAGATGCTTATCCTCAAATTTCCTGCTCTGACACCAGACGCCTCCGGTTGATGGCTCACTCTCTCTCCAAATTTAATCTGGTTTACTGCATAAAGCCACTCTGTACACTGAAAAAAAAAAAAAAAGTCGGAAATTTTTGTGCCACATGTGAGTTGGGGGCAGGAGAGGAAGCCAAAACGTGGAAGGCCTGTTGTTGCACTGCCAGCAAACTAATGAGGCTGAGCAGATCCAGGGCTCAGAGCCGCACCGCCCTGCATGGCTATCGGCCACCCGACCCGCAGAGCAGCTTGGTGCACCGAAACTCGAATAAGCAAGCACAAAATCAGATCTGCTTCCCCTCCAGCAACCCACCCGGGGGCAAACAGCCGTCTCCTTGTGGGGTGTAAATCGCCATTGCGGGCTGATGCCGATGAAGCAGTCCATGCCAGGTCTGGGCCAGGCTCTGTTTTCCACGTGGGCCATGAAGGGGATATTACCATGGCAGATCCAGACAGCCTCTTGTCAGCAGAGAAGGGTGGGCAGCATCTTTGGGAATCCTTAAGGAGGCTAGGAACAACACAAGCAAGTTTTACGTAAAGCAGTGGGGATGTCTGACCACTCTACATCCTGAAATAAGATGAGCGATGCCCCTTCAGTGAACACGATGAGGGCTGCTACCTTGCTTGCCTTGCGTCGTAGCCTTTCAGCTTTAGATCCACCTTGAGAGTAGCCAGATTCCTTCATTTTATGAAGTTTTTTAAAAAAATAATTTAAGCTAACTTCGTGTTCTGTGAGTCCCTTTGGGACAAATTACCCGATGACAAGCCAAGCGGGGATTGTTTTGCTCTAGCAAGGTCTGGTGTCTCATTCAGCACGAGGACCTGCTCTCTTAATAGTTTTGCATGTAAAATTCTGGTTCCCCATGCTGGGAGAAATGGAGTGTATCATGCATGCTGTTACTGAGCCGTTGTGAAACAACGTTAAATAGTATAGAGGGGAAAAAGAACATAAAAACAGACTATGAGGGTTTTTTTATCCCAGAGCAACATTGCAATGTGTGTGTTGGGGGTGGAATTCAGAATTCTCACATTTCAATAAAGCCACATTTCCCTTCAAACTGGGAAACTAGTCCCAGCCAAAAAAGCACTAGGTACCCTGTGAACCATTCACTTTGCAAGCAGAAATGCCAGCAGCAACCTAAAGTGAGCAGTCCTCGTCAAGCTGCGTACTGAAATAATATAGGAGAGGGCCAGTGCGGGCTGCGGAGAAATGAAGCCTTGGGACAGGACAGCTCTGCATGTAATGAGATGCTGCTCCGAGCACCCTCCAGCCCTCCTGCCAGAGCTGTATTTGCTTTCTCCGTTGGGTGTGAGGTGGCTTTCCACAACTCCCACAGGTCCCTGTCTCAGCCAGTCTAAAAAGAAAGCAAAAAGCCTCCCATGGCTCCCGTTGTGCATTTCTCTCATGGGTACAAAAGCCATGCTGCTTTGCAGAGCCACAGGGGATTTTTCCTTTGAGAGGTGACTAAAGACTCCTGGATTAGATCCAAAGTGTATATAAACCCTCTCTATCAGGGCAAAGCCCCACGGCTGTGTTTTTCAGAGGCTGGTGGAGGCGGTGCTGGTTGTGCTAGCATGTGGTCTGGTTCTTTGTGGTTTTCGTGGTGGTTTGGGAGCTGAACCAATTCAAGAGTTTAAACAGCTTTGAAGCCCAGCTTGTTATGAGTTGCCATCAAAATATAGATACACGCGTGACTATACGTTGTTCTTAATGGCTGCATTGAGTGCTTATGGTTGTGTTAGTGTCCTGAGCAGAGGGACTCAATTAATCTTGGCCAGCATCACTGGCTGAATTTCATAGAATCTTAGAATGATTTGGGTTGGAAGGGACCCTAAAGACCATCTGGTTCCAACCCCCTGCCCTGGGCAGGGACACCTCCCACCAGCCCAGGTTGCTCCAAGCCCCATCCAACCTGGCCTTGAACACCTCCAGGGATGCGGCAGCCACAGCTCTGGGCAACCTGGGCCAGGGTCTCACCACCCTCAGGGTGAAAAATTTGTTCCTCATATCTATTCTAAATCTCCCCTCTTCCAGTTTGAAGCCATTCCCCCTCATCCTATCACTACATGCCTTTGTAAAAAGTCCCTCTCTAGGTTTCTTGTAGGTGCCTCTCAGATACTGGAAGGGGCTATAAGGTCTTACTGAGGTCCATTCATTTTTTCATCATTCTGCCAACTTTTCCAGCTGGGAAGGTGATGAAAGGCCATGCCTGCTCCCACAAGACCAGGAGAATTAAGGAGAAACATGGTTGCTCCTGGAGAGGTGTCTCACAAGGCTGTTGCCCCAATGACGTTTAGGCAAAAGCAAGTCCTGGCAGCGCTGATCTGTCGTGGAAAATGAAGGTGCAAAATCTAGTGTGTGGTGAAGGGTCCTTCTCCTGCATGATGCTGTGCCTCCTGCACATCTGCACCTGCATGGGGGAGGTAACGCTCCCACTTCTTTGCCCAAGCACCGTAAACAGCTCTACAAAACTGTGCAGGAGCTCTTCAGATGTCCTCGGGAGTCCTGGCCTGACTGCGTCAGGGAGCAAGACCACGTCCCTGACCCATACTTGACTTTTCTTTTACTGGCAGTGGGGCAGTGGGGTTGCTAATACCAACATTAACACTTGGAAGTCTCCTGTGGTTTAAGATCTGAGACCTGTGGTCTGAATTGCGCTGAAATGAAGGCCAGATTAAAGGGGAGAACTTGGCCGAGATCCTGATGTGCCTCTGTGTTTGTGTGTGTGGACATGCAAAAAACAAGTTAAAAAAAAAAACCACTTGGGTATGATTCACCAAAATATTGTGTGGGGGAATCATTTTCCACCAGGGAGATAATTGCTAATTACATGAATATGAAGCAATTTGATTTGCAAAGTTTTGTTCTTTGCAGCCTGAGAAACCTAATTTTGCAGGAGCTGAGGTTATGGGTATTTAGGCAATGGAGGTATTGTTGTTTCTGTCAGAGCCCTGAGTTTAAGTTTTCAGGAAAGCTACTGCCCTTTAAAATAACTTCGCTTTATTTATTAGCTCAAAACTTTCCCAGAGCGAATGACAAATAAAGCCTGTGGTATTTTTCCAGGGCTTATTTTGAGATAAAAGCTATCTGGTATAAAGGGTTCCTCTGGCAGCTGGACAAGACGACCATAAATCAGCATCAAGGAGCAGGGAGAGATGCCTGACAGATGCAGGATGCGCTTAGGGGGTTTCTCTGCTCCGGATGGAGCAGGGTGAGAGCTGGTCAGGCTGACATGGGGCAGCGGTGAAGGAGGCTCCCACCCGCCTTTGCTGCGGTCAGGCGCAGAGTGGTGTGGGGCTCACCCCGGCTCCTGCCCCCCCAGCCCATGGGGACTTTCTCCCCACTGCTCTGCCAGGACTCGGTGGAGAAAAAGGAGGGAGCAGCACGGGAAATAACCTCCCTTCTGTGCTGCCCCGTCCCCTCCGTGGCAGCTACCGCATCAGCCAAGCATCAGCCTGGCTGTGGAGCCACAGCACAGTGGCACATCCCCGTTCCGTGGCGGTGGCGGGAGGGGACCAGGGGCTGGCCGTCATGAAACAAAACATGCCTGCTGAACGTGGTGGCAGCAGGAGTAGCTTGGTTACTCCTGTCTGTGGAGCTGCTAATTAAGAATAATGAGCTCGAGTGAGCGCAGCCTTTTTCTGTGTGCCTCAATAGAGAAATCATCCTCCCCTTATGAGTCCTTTAGTCCTCGCAGCTGGTACGTAGCCCAAACCTCTTTAATTTCTCCAGACAGTGCTGAGAAGTCCTGGGGTGGCTCCCGGCAGGTTTTGTTCAGGAAGGAAGAGGCTTTGGTTGCAAGAGCCGAGGGAAGCTGAATGAATCATTAAAAGCACGATAAGAACCTAAAAGCCTCCACCAAATGCCCTTATTAGTGTTGATTTGATTGCTTATGCCACTTGACAGGGATGAAACCAGAGGCAGATGCAACAACTAAACATTGGGTCACAGCAGCGCCCTGCCTGCGGTGCCTGGCCTTTGCTGGAGACCTCCCTTGCGCATCCAGACACGAGGTTATGTGCTCGGGAGAGAAGTTTGGCTCACAGGCTGGTTGCTGGAGGCCAGGCAAGGCGTGTGGCCACCCGAACATCTGCGGCCAGGCGCCGTGCATGGTTTCTCGCAGAAGAGGAAAGCTGCGGTAGCAGAGCGTTGGGGGCGGCCGCCTTCAGCAGAGGAAGTGGCAAGCTCACCCACCACTGATGTCCACTGGGCTGGGGGCCTCCTGCTGAGGGCCAGCAGCTGGGGGAATCATGGCTGTCCCCCAAAGGCTCCAAGCGGGGGTTTGAGGATGCTCACCCACTGCTCCTTCTGCGACCTGCAGGCTTTTTGCTGGCAGCCAAGGAGAGGAGATTGAAGCAGGAGCTTTTAAAACACTAGGGAGAATATTAGGAGAAAAGAGGAGCAGAAACCAAGCTCCTCGTCTGTGCTGCTTACCCTAGGGTAGAGATGGTCGTGCTTTGGAGCCAGCTGTCACGGTTTAGGTGGGAAGCAGGGTTTGGGCAGCCTGGCAGGGAGGGGTGGAGGGTGGACCTCTCCCACCCCAAGGACTCCTGCACGCCATCCACGTCGGTTCCCCACCAGCCTTCAGCAGGCAGCAGCAGCTCCCTGTATCGCAGACAGCTGGTAAAGATTGCGAGGTACTCAAATACCATGGCAAAAGTGATGAATGCAGACAATTTCAGGCAGATTATGCCCACTATATAAGCTATCAGTACCTGCAAGACACGCTGCAGGAGAGCTGCTGTGCAGGAGCAGAAGACCTTTCCTTCTCCCGCTGTTCCCGAGGAGGTGGCTGTGGGTCTTCTGGCCCCGCTTAATACAAACAGTGGATTTTAGGTGCAGTTGAGCATTCAGAGCAGTGGGTTTCACTGTGTACTGATCCAAGCCTGGAGACGCTCCAACCTGGAGCATCGCTCTGCCTTGCTTTGGTGCTTTGCGGTTGACATCAGAGAATCGAATGCGAGGCCACCAGCTCAGCCATGAGAAGCTCACCAGAGGGATGTGTCTGAGGCTGCATTAGGAGGGATCTCTGAGGGCGCTGAGCTCTGTCCTGACCCCTGCACAAGACTGGCTGTCTCTCATGTATAACTGCCTCTGTATAACGGCATTGCTCCACCTCACAGCAGTGTGCAATAAAAACACGGAGGGGTTTTAGTGAAAGGCCAAGCGACCGCCGTGACATGCGGCAGGGATCCTCTGGGAAGCCCAGTTGGCAGGGGTCTTGCAAGCATCTCTGCAATCTGCACAGGTATCACTGGCGAGGCCATAGGGGATCAGGTGCTGGAGAGCTCTCGGAGGAGCAAAGGGGCCCTTTTTTGGCATAGGTCTTCAGCATATCCTGCATCTTGCTCTCTAGCCGCCCACTGACCACTGGCAAACTGTATCACCATCCAAGCCCAGTCCATCCCTGGTAGCGTTGTGAGTGAGTTGCAGTACAATTTCTATTAGGTCTTTCCGCTTCTTAGCTGCCTTGGGTGGATGGGCTGGCTGCTGAATTAGCCATTTGCTTGCAGTGTCTCAGGATAGCTGCAGATAGCCGCACGTGGATTTTTGCAAGAACATGCCTGTTTCTTTGGCTTCAAGGACTGAATTCCCGGCGTTTTTCCTAGCATTGTTCTCTTCTCTATGCTTCCTCCCACCTTCGGAGCGGGCCACGGCTCCCAAAGATGAAAGGCCAGAGCTAACCAGGCTGAACTTAGAACTGCCGTGCTCCTGAAGTGTGGCCGATCTAGATTTAGACCAGCAGAGCTCAGCTCACAGCACAGAAATAGACAATATTCTTCAAGGCATCCTTTAAACATTAGCAGCTCTTTAAAAGGCAGCTCTTTCAGACAGTCATCCTGTCTTTCTCCCTTAAACACTGCTTCTTGCACAGAATGGGAGCCATTTTCTCCCCATCCTGCAGCTGAGGGCTGCCAGTTTGCTGGTGTTCAGCGCTGTCGCTGTGGTAGGGTCTTGTGGGGTTTTGTCACCATTTGGCGCCAGTGTGACAGCCTCGCTGGGAGTGCAGGGCCCAGGGACATTTCTGCTCCCTGTTTGAGAAGAGGAGCCCTCTGTTGAGGTAGATCCTCAGCTCCAGCAAGGCAGGGTGGTCGCTTTCCAGTCTTGAGATGCACCGAAGTCCAGTCTCATTGCTTCCTCCAGCAAATATCTTGCAGTAGCTCCAGCCCGGCACGGCAAGGGGCTTGAATCTTTCCAGGGGAGCCAGCTTTCACAGCTGGGTGCAGGAGTGTCAACTTGGGCAGCCCTGGTGCTGCAAGGAACCTCCTGAGTAAGAGTACCCCTGAGCGAGAAAGCTGGTCTGGTGACAACGGAGGGCTCTTGTGTCGGCCACGGGAGCTGCCAGGTTGTACCCAGTTCCCACTTGCAGTTTTGCCTCCATATCGGGTGAAACTTGGTTATGTGTGAAGAAAAATGTAGCTTTTCCCCGAGCTCCCAGGCTCAACGAGACCAGACCTTTGGGAGAGCATCAGCTGGCGCAGCACAGAGCCTGGCAAACAGACGCTCGCTGCAACACCACACTTTAGGAACGGGGACCCTGCAACTCCTGAGCAGCGTCCTGCACTGAGCACCCTCGCTTTTGACTTGTTGAGGGACCATGTGCCTGTGAAGATTACTCCACAAGGCCAGGGAGCTCAAATCTGTTACCCTCATGGTCAAAAAGTTGTTTGAAGTTGAAAGAGGAAAAGAGAAAATGTGGTCACAGCGACTAGTGCTACACGAGAGACCATCAGCAGGTCCAAGGGCCTTAAAGCTTTGTCATCCTGCATTGGAGGGTTCGCCATGTTTTGTCGACCCTCCCCTGATGCAGATACAGACATAAGAACCCTTGATGTTAATGGCATGCCAACCCTGATCAGTAAATGCCTGGATATCGATGGTGAGAGGTGGTCACCTCAAATTAACAGCCGCCACCATTTAAAGGTCCTTCTCTGCCTGGACTCAGCTGCCCTTGGCACACTCACAGCTGTGGTGAGGAGAGGCTCAGGGCTCAGCGCTGTGCTCTGAGCCTTGCTTCCCTCATCTCTGAGGCATTGCCTGCTCCGTTTTTCTTCCTTTCCTTTTTTCCTTTTTTTTTTTTTCCCTCCCCTCCCACCCTGTGCATTTTTAATCACATCTCAGGGCAGCTGCAGCATCCTGGCTTATTGTGGTTGCATGTCTGTGTATTGTCCACGCTTGCACTCCCCACAGCTGAAGAAGCTTTTCAAAATAAAATAAAAAATAAAAAAATCCCTCCCTCACAAGCACCACACAGATGAAATATGCATTCCTTGGTAAAATATTAAAACAAATCTCTTCCACACAGGCACAGCCCATGAAGATGTCTTGAAAACACACAGGGAGGCAGGGATGCAATATTTACAATCTTGAGCAAGGCAATTTATAATCTGCCTGAGCTCCCTGACGCTATCTGAGCATTTTTTTTATGGAGTGTATCGGAACAAATTAATCAACATTTTCCTTCCTAACTATATGCAAATGGACTTCTAAAATTTCTGGCTGTAGGTTGTAGCACTAATTGCTCACTGGGCTCATCCAAGTGGCCTGGGTTTGATAAGCAGGAGAAGGCACCAGACACTTCAGTCTTCTGATGGAAACTGACCAGCCCATTTCCCCTTCTGCAATTATTAAAGGTCAGCACAAAATGAACCAAAGAAGCAGAGGGATCTGATCGCCTTTTGCTTTGACGCTGGGCTCTTGTTTCTCTTGTTGGATTGTGGTAGGGGAAGGAATAGGAACGAGCTACCCCACCTCCACTTGTACCCCTGTGTGGCTGCCCTGGGCACAGTGCTGGCCGAGGGACCTGGACCTGACTGTCACTGCTGGGAGCCCTGTCCGCGGGGGCTGGCAAGGGGTCTCTTACACCACCACCTTCTGCTCTCTGCTCATTTGCACCTCCATGGATCTGCCCGTTAAAAGGAGGTATCCATGCAGTGTATTAAAGACACCGCTCCACTTGCTCATGAGCTCAGCTACCACGTGCTGAACCATTTCTCATGGCAAAAACACAACCCCATGCGCCTGCCAGAATAATTACTTTTGGTGTTGTTGCTTATTAAAAAAAAAAAAAACACAGGATAATAAAAATTGTCCAAAAAAAATTGTCAGATTTTACCTCCAGGCTTTACCAGAGCACATGGCTTCCCGGAGATTTCCTCTTCATGTCTCCCGCTGAAGCTGAACAATGAGTTTCCGTGTGCATCTGTGTGACACCTGCAGTTGGCAGAAACAGAGAAGTGGGGTGGGAGAAGAGCAGAAAGCTCCCCAGGGACAGCCAGAGCATTTCTGTGCATCCCTTGTGCTGACTCAGGGTACTTGTGACCCAGGTGTGTACATGGGCTTTGTCTGTTGGTGGCCTCCAGTCTGAAAACACCTCCACCAACACCAGCCAAGCGTTACTGTGGGTGTGCTGAAGTGGTTTAGCATTGGAAAATGACTGTTTACTGCAACCATGTTGCAGGAAAACCAAAACTGTTGTCTGTGTTTCAGGATCCATGTTTTAGGAATCTTGAATAGAATCATGGAATCATAGAATAATAGAATGGTTTAGGCTGGAAGTGACCTTAAAGATCATCTAGCTCCACCCCCCTGCCATGGGCAGGGACACCTTCCACCAGCCCAGGTTGCTCCAAGCCCCATCCAACCTGTCCTTGAACACCTCCAGGGATGGGGCAGCCACAGCTTCTCTGGGCAACCTGGGCCAGGGTCTCACCACCCTATGAGGTGAGACCAAATCTCCCCTCTTCCACTTTGAAGCCATTACCCCTCATCCTTGTTAAAAGTCCCTCCCCACCTTTCTTGTAGGCCCCCTTCCAATACTGGAAGGCTGCTATCAGGTCTTCCCGGAGACTTCTCTTCTCCAGGCTGAACACCCACAACTCTCTCAGCCTGTCTTCATAGCAGAGGTGCTCCAGCCCTGTGATCATCTTCGTGGTCCTCCTCTGAACCCGGTCCAACAGGTCCATGTCCTTCTTGCTTTGAGGGCCTCAGAGCTGGAGGCAGCACTGCAGGGGGGTCTCCCCAGAGCAGAGCAGGGGGGCAGAATCCCCTCTCTCGCCCTGCTGGCCATGCTGCTGGGGATGCAGCCCAGGATGCCAGTGGCTTCCTGGGCCACGACTGCGCATTGACAGCTCATGTTGAGCTTCTCATCAACCAACACCCCCAAGTCCTTCTCCTCAGGGCTGCTCTCCATCCATTCTCCGCCCAACCTGGATTTGTGCACAGGATTGCCCCAGCCCGCACGCAGTATGTGTATCATAGACGTGCTGTGTATCCTCCTGTCTTGCTCTGACCAGGTGGAGCTGGTGAGCTCCAACCTCACATCTGGAGACCCAGAAATGCACAAAGCTATGAGGAGGCAGCTCTCTCAGAAACCAGGTCTGAAGCCATGGTGAAGCCATGATGGCTGTCACATCAGATCAGTGCTTCTGCAGGCAGAGAGGGGCTGAGATTGCTCTGGAACAGGTGACACCACCTGCGCACACCCCTGGGACCAGAGGTTGCAGAAGTCCTGGTGTAGCTGCAAAGCTTTCAGCACAAAGCAAGCTGCTTTCCAGATGTTCAGAGCTTGCTGGTCACTGCTGGAGAAAAGTCAGTTCCTGCCCATACAAGCGTCTTCCAGCAGGAACTGCTGAGCCTTTTGCACCATACACATGGAGTTGATTTTTGATTTGCCACCGTAAATTAAGGTGGGTCCCAGTGTGGGGGTGGGGACCGAGGTTGTCCCAGGGAGCTCAGTTGTGTGTGTGCATGTCTGGTGACCAGAAGGAGAAGCTGGACCAGTGAAGCTTTGCAGGTTTGCTCTCCCCCACTGTCCCGAGGCAGGCTCCCAGCAGAGCTGAGTTTCTCTGGTGGTGCACTGGGGAAGTCTGACCAAGGCTAAGATCTCAAAATGGAGGTGGCATGCTGTGCTGATGGGTGACAGGCAGAGCTGGGCTGCTGCGCTGGCCGTGCCAACATTGCAAAGGTGTCCCTGCTGCAGGAACCCAGCAAATGCAGGCAGGTGGAGCCTTCCCAGCCATGGCATCGGGGCTCCGGAGCTTTCGTGGCTCTGCTTTTGGCCACTGGTGGCTTGTAGGGCCTGCTGGGGTGGCCCAGCCCCTGGGGTTAGGCTGTGATTGTTCATCACCAGAGCTCAAGACACCCCAGTCCGATGGCAGGACACCTATGCGCAGCTGACCACCGTTATTGCTGTGTGGGTGAGACAGGCTGGAGGCAGATGAAGGTCTCCTGAATGGTGCCAGCGTGACTAGGGGGGTGGCTGGTGAGGACGAGTGTCTGGTCCCTGGAGAAGCTTGACAGAAAAGCTGCACATGGTAAATCCCTGCTCCACAGCTTCTCCCACGCCTGTCGTGCTCTCACCATCCAGCTACACATTTCTTAGAATTTCTTGCAGACAAAGCTTCTGGGTGCTCCAGCAAACAATCCTGCATCATTTCAACCCAGCATGCATGGCCTGCCGACCTCGACATTGTTTATGGGGATAGAAGAGTGAGCGAAGAGCTGCATGAGGGCAGAAGGGACCTGCCAAACCTTGGGCAGCAGCCCGGTACGCAGGAGGGATGGGAGAAATAAATGTGTTATGGCTGTGGAGTGGGGTGCAGCCGGCTCGTAGCCTCACAGGAGGGTATGGGGAGGGTTTCCTGGCATCCTTGGTTTTGTTGGCAGTGTTCTCCCTTTTACCCTCAATTCAGGAAGTGCCACTTTAAAAGGTGC
>VZSZ01004480.1:313-15857 GCA_013398815.1 Ibidorhyncha struthersii | reverse complement strand
TTCTGCTTGCCCGGGCAGTAGAGTTGTGGCACAGGCTTCGGGAGGACCGGGATTTCTCTGGCTGCCCTTAGAGCGTGAAGATGGTGCAGCAAAATGTCCGTGGCACCCCTGCAGCACGCTGGGGATGGCAGAGATGGGAGTCCAGCACTCACTGCACAGGCAGAGCGAGCAGAGACATGGTGCAGGGGCTGCTGAGACTTCCGAGAGCTCCTGAGCAGTGGTGGGAGGATGTCGGGTCTTGACACGCGTCTGTAGAGCCAGCTGGGCAGCTGTGGCGTTGCAGCTGTTAGCAGAGGGATTTCAGAAGCACTGAGTGGTACTACACCCCCAAAATCCATCTCCCTGCGCCTGGTACTTCCAGCTTGCCTGTGCCGGGTGCCCAAGCTCCGTGATGATCGGGAGAACCAAGAGGCTGAGCAATTTGGTGAATTATTTATCCATTACTCATTTACCCGATGTGCATATAATGCTGTGCAGCGAGTGAGCAAGCGCAAAATTAAAAACCAAAATGATGGATGCTGCCTTGTGAAGGGCTCTTCATCCCACTCTTGAGACTCATTCAGCTTTAAATATTGATGGCGGATCGCCTGTTGGCAAACAAATATTGTGTAAACTTATCCATCTCAGCTCACTGCCACAGTTCAGGAGGCAGAGGGTGAGCGCAGTTGCAGCTGCATGGTCTGAGACGTGTGGTCTGTGCTGCCTCGGGGTGAGGGGGAAAAGGGGGGCTCCGAGTCCCTTTAATTACCTCCTGAAGCTAGCAATTAATCTGTGCTTGAGTGCTTAACCTACCTGGCAATACAGCATCAGCTAGCTGCAGTCTTTAATACGCCGATCCTTACAACCTCCCCAAGAAGCGCGGGCAATCTCAGTGGGGACTGCAGCGGGTCCTGTAATCGCAGGGCTGTTGTTACCTCTGTGGTGCTGCTTGGATAACTGGTGGCTCCGGTTGCTGCTATTTTACTTCAGAACTTGCCAGGCACATATTAGTATAGAGGATTAGTTTAAAAAAAAAAAAAAAAGAAATCCAAATCAACAGATCCTTGCTGAGAAGGGTGGTGTGAGGTTAGAGGAGCCTGGGGAGTCGCTGGGTTGAGGGACTAGCGCAGTGAGAAGTGAGAAGCAGCTTCCCAAGCCAGCACAGTCTCTCCCCGACTGCCCAGGCCAGCCGCAATGTCTTTCCAAACACACGGACCCCTAGGACCCCAAATTTCCCAGGTGGATCCCACCCCTGGCCCCTGCAAGGCCACTTCACCTCTGCAGCCGGATCCCCCAAACCAGCTGCAAGCCCAGCAGACCAGGAGGGGCTGCCTGCACGGAGGATAAATTTAGTGTCATCCCCAGTAAACCCCAAAGCTGTGGATCTGCTTTTTTACACCCCCAGCTCCCTCCCGGCCTCTTGCTGGGCACGAGCTCCTCACAGGAGCCATTCCTGTAGTGAGATGTGTGGGTGCTCAGCTCAGCGGGCAGTGGGGTCCGTCCACAGCGCAGAGTCAAGAAGCAGAGGCGTTTACACGCCGGCTTCTCCCTGTGCAGAGCCGGCAGTCTGTGAGCCGGCTTGCTGTCCCCAGCTCCGTTAGATCCAGCTGTGGTCTCCTTATCTCCTGATGCAGGGTGATAGCCATAGTCTTCTCTGCCCTGACAGTGTTCAAACTGTGTTTCACACTTCCTTTTCCCAGCCGTGGGGAATTTGGAGAGGGACAGGGGTTCGCGCACAGCGGGCTGGGGTTTGTCTGCTCCTTGGCAGTCTGGAGGCACCCTCGGGACCAAGGCGGCAGATGGACAGCCCCGGGGGAGCCGCCAGCGAAAGGCGGGCTGAAAGCATCTCTGTTGGCTCTCCTGAGCCACAGGCATGTGGCGAGATGCCTCTCTGGAGACACTGTCCTTGCACGACTCCAGAGCTCATATCCCACTGTGTGGCAGCGTGACTCCCACGTGGCATGTTCCTACATTGCTTTGGGGTAAAAGGCCTAAAGGATACGTATGCCTGAGAAACGAATGCCATCAGCCTCTCTCTTCCTTGCTCTCTGGAAGAAAGACCTGATATTCTTTTCACATTTGAAAAGCCTAAGACAAGTATCTTAAACATGGACCATAGCCAGTCCAATTACTTCTCTTGGTCCCGTGCCCAGGGTTTATTCCGTGAAACATCTCCATGACAAATGTTCTCACTGCGAGAAACTTTCTAGTACTTTTTTTTTTTTCCATTTCTTGATGCTGTATAAACTTTTGCCAGAGGCTGCCCAGAACCAAGGTGTAATTCTGATCCATCCAGGCCTCTACAAAGCGCGGCTGGAAAATATATCGGCAAGGCAATAATCGCTACAGCCTTGAGAAACAGCTCTGTATGAACAAACCCAGCGATTTCTTTTGTGGGAATAAACGTTCCTTGGAGATATTATGTTGCTTTCCTCCTTTAATCTTTTCCCTGGGATTTCCATATCAGCACCCAAAGACCCAAGCAGACGGTATTGCTCATTTTCAGTCTATTTCAGGCACGGATTAATTGCAGATATTCAGCTGTCTTGCTCTAACTCACCATATCATACTGTTCAACTAAACAACTGCCAACCTGAGCACAGGACAGCGTGGCTGGATAATTTTTCTAGCAGAAAGAAAAAGCCCTGGTGGCAATTCAGGTCTAGACCCAAAGGTCTAGACCCTTGTAGAAATCAGTGCCTCTCAGTTTGGCATGGTAGTGCCGGACGGAGAGTTTTGCTGGCTGCTCCGTCCTGGCCCTACTTTGTGTCTCGACGTCGGGGCTTATTATTCAGTGCAGGACTCTGCGGAAGAGTTGCCAGCTCTGACTGCTTAGCCAAATTAATAGTGCCGAGAGGGAACAAGACGTACTGGCGAGCTTCCCTGGGACCAGGCAGATTGTGGCTGCCCCCGATGGGAGCCGGCGGCGGGGAGGGCTCCCCTCTCCCTGGCCTTGCTCTCTCCCAGCTCCAGGAGCCCCAGCACGCCTTAAGCTCCACTTTTTGGAGTCTTTTTGATTTGGGAGGAATTAAAGAGAGGCAGGCTGCACAGGTCTGCACCTCCTCTATTCCCCCACAACAAGCGCTGGGTGGCCTGAGCCCCCTGACCAAGGCTGTCCCACGCATGTGGCTTGGAGCTTGCACACCCCCTCCAGATGTTTCCAAGCACTGATGGCACAGCAAGCAGCAAAGTGCCCTTTTACTGTTCCTGCAGCAGTCGCTCTCTGTGCCTAGTCTGCGGCCAGTGTCTGGACCACATACTGCGTCCCTTTGAGAAGCATGGGGCCGAATGGATGCTGGGGAGCACGCAGCAAAGAAATGGCACTGTGTGAAGAAAACGAGCAATACCTGGGACCGAGCAATCGCTTGAAGAGCCCTGTGCAGCGTGCAGACCGACGTTACATACCAGCAGGCTGTTTGTCACTGCTTTCGCTTTTATTTCCCTAGTGAACCCCCCCGTGTTGCGTGCACAGTTTTTCCTGCTGCAGTTGCTGGATCTTCACAAATCCACCCCTACCCCCCCCCTCACCATGCGGCTCTTGAGATCTCACTAGAAAGCCTGGTGTCTTGGCCATCCACAGGGGCAAAGAAAATGGGAATTGCCATTTCTGAGAGGCACAGGGTTTACGTACAGATGAGGATTTGCAAGCTGTGCCTGCCACATGCCAGGCACCACTGGTAGCGCTGGCAGGTACCGCAGCAGAGCCTGGGTGTCCCCGCTCTGCTCTGCTCAGCCTGGCTACCCACTTTAAGACCCTTAAGATCATCAAGTCCAACTATCAGCCTAACACTGCCAAGTCCACCACTAAACCATGTCTCTCAGCACCANCCACGTCCACCTGTCTTTTAAATACCTCCAGGGATGGCGACTCCACCACTTCCCTGGGCAGCCTCTTCCAATGCTTGTCAGCCCTTTCAGTGGAGAAATTTTTCTTAAGATCCATCCTAAACCTCCCCTGGCGCAACTTGAGGCCATTTCTGCTTCATGCTTGGGAGAAGAGACTGACCCCCACCTTACTACACCCTCTTTTCAGGTAGTTGTAGAGAGCAATAAGATCTCCCCTCAGCCTCCTTTTCTCCGGGCTAAACAACCTTTGATTCACAGAAAGCTCATTTTGGGATCCCACAAAGCTTCAGACTTGTGGGAGGCTGCTTGGAGCTCTGTCTGGTCGTTAAAACATTTGTGATATCACCGTGGCTTCCACTACCAGCGCCCCAGCAAAAGAGGTGAACAGTTTCCTCTACAGCCCACAGCGCAGCAGGACCCACCAGAGGAATGGAAATCTCCTCAAACCAAACTCAATAACCGAAATTCAAAATCATGATGCTGAATTCTTTTAACAAAACGCTGTAATTATCCTAAATATAAAACTGTTTGATTCCAAACCATTTTTCATAGTAATATTAGACAAAAGCATCTTGTTCTAAACATGTCACTTTCAACAAAACCAGCATCTTTATGGCTGAAAAGAAATACTTTGAGAATAAATCTCTATGGCAGTACTAGTGATAAGTCTTTCATTTCATGCTCTAATTGAACATTGGCTTTACAACTTAAAAGCAATCATCCTAAATTGCCTTCTGCTAATGTTAATGCTTCAGACAAAGGGTAACAGCCAGATTATAGGTTCGTATATTATTCAGGCAAATCTGGGTTCTTCATACATCACTTTTTAAAAGAAAATTAATTTTTCCTTGTGTCAAGAATGAAAACAGTGATAATGGATGATATACTTACATCATCCTTTATTGCTGAGATTTGCAAGAACATCGCCTCCAAACAAAGCGAGCGGCAGCCCATGTACATGCCCTCCTGCCAACCCAAGCGGGTGGATGGGCAACCTCAAAAATGCTGATGCCCGTGGCTCAAACCTGTGCTTCTTCCAGGGGAGAGACCAGGTATCACCCCCTGCACTGATGAGCAACATCCCCTTCATCTGTTTAATAGGCATCATCTATTCAAAGCCCTCACTTGGCAGGTGGCTTTGGGGATTGGCAATGACTCACACACACACACACCCCCACCCCGAGCGCAGAGCTAGCAGTATTGCTGGATGTTCTCCCCAAGGAGTGCTGAGCTGAGCCGTCCCCAAGGCTCCCCTCTCCCCCCCGCCGTTCACCCCCATCTCATGCACGCTGCATCTCCCAGGCCGTATAGAAAATGTACTGCCTTCCTATAGGCGGCCACTGTCCTGTTGCCTGCATGTCCCCATCTGCACCCTCCCCGGTGGCCAGCAGGGCTGCAAGGGGCTGCTGCATGGCGCCAGCAGCATGGGGAGGTCTCCAGCCCAGTGACCCAGCAGGGTCCATGAGGGGCCGGTGCTGAGCCTGGACAGATGTCAGCCACGCTAGTAGAAGTTTGACAAAAGCTCAAACTGTAGGCATCAGCTGAGGCTGCAGTGTCAGGGCTGGACCTGCCTTCGATGCGTTTGGATTGTCCCCGGGGTGGGAATCACTGATGCCTTGCACGTTTTCCTCCTGCTTCCACCCAGACCCTCTTGTTTCCCAGCCCAGCTCACTCTCAGGGAAGACAGTGGGTCTGCACGGCAGCCCCGGTGCCGCATGCTCCCTGCTTTTTTGTCCATGCCATGGGAATCCCGCTCTTTCCCAGGCGTCACGCTGGGAGCAGTGTATTTTTAGCTCTCGGTGCTGGGGCTGGGTGTCTGCGTGGCGGCGGGGCCCTTGGCTCCCCGGGTGCTGCCTGTTCCCACCACATCTGCTGCTCTCCATTTGCAAGCTGCTTCCACAGCACTTGGCACGAACAGTCTCTGTTGTCTCCTCGCTCGGCGGCTTCATTAATTCACACCTTGTTTCCTCTTTCAGGAGCGAGCTTTCCAGAGCCACTTGTGTTTGCCCCTCTTTTCGAGGTTACGTCTGCCTTCTCGCTTGCCCCTGCTGTGCTGTCCCTCTGGTCCAGCAGTTTCAGGGTTTCACTGGCTGCTGAATTGTTGGGGGACGTCTTTTGCATCGGCTGGAGCGAGTCGGTGCTTGTTGGGAGCTTGGGTGGCAAGGTGGGACCACAGCTGCATCCAGCCATTGCATCACCGGTGCCGAATTAGAATGGACAATTAGAATTGCCCCTTTGCTTTCCTCATGGCCTGGAGGGGCTCCCACGCACTCCTCGGGTGCTTCTGCACGCTGCTCTGCCCCTCGCGTGGCAGGTTCGTGGCCCTGGTAATGCTGGTGAGAAATAAAGGTCCCCCACAAGCTGCTGGGGAAGGGACAGCGTTCAAACTGTGCTGCTTCAGCCCACGGGCTCCTTCCTTCCTTCCTTCATTCCCAGATGTGGACACAGCTGCCCAGCAGACTGATGGCTCCTTGGGCAGAGTGATCTGCAGCAGCGTTACCCAGTAAAAATAGCAACCCAGTAAAAAATAGCTGGAGCTGGGAGCTGTGCCTGACACTGGCAAGCGCGGCCCCAAGGGGGGAAGCATCCCTGTGGGTGGAGGCTGTGACGCCACGAGCAGGCGCTTGCAGGATGGAGCGGTCCCTGCCCTTGGTGGGAGCAAAGGCCACACGCAGCTCTCCCGTCCTTTTCAGTGCAGGAGCTGAGGCTCCACAGGGAGCATCAGAGGGAATGCATCACAGATCAGTGCTTTGCTCTTGAGATCAAGATGGTTGGACAAGCGGAGGGCAAAGAGCAGCCGCAGCCCCGGGGAGTGCGCTGCACACAAGGATAAGCCTGGCAGAGGATTACTCCTTGCTTTTACAGAGGAACAGCTGATACCAAGAAACCCACAAGATTTCTGCTCACACAAGAAATCCAGAGCATCTTTAGGCTGCGAAGGCCAAATCCCAACTCGTCATGCTGCTGTCCACATCTCGTACTTCACCCAAGCAAGCCGTCGGTGTAAAACTGCGGTAGCTCAGCAATTTGCATCAACCTCTAGAGTCTTACCTTCTAGTTCAGAGGTCCCCAGGTGCTTCACAAAACCCACCTGGTATCATGCTGTTGTAGGGGTCAGGGAAACTGAGGCACAGAAAAATTGAGACGGAGGTGGTGTGCGCTGGATCACGCCACGTAGCTCCAGTTTTCCAGCTTGTGGCTCGCAGACTGAGCACTGCCCCATGGCTGCAAGCAGTGCTTCATACGGACAAACACTTGAGTTTTATCTGCATTATGTTATTTACTCCACAGTTGTCAGTCTCCTATTAAAAGTAGTACAGTCTGAAAGCACCTCTTGTTAACAGCTTGTTATCGGGACTGGTGCCGCTATGTACAAGCATTATCTCCTTGATCCCATCTGTCTCAGGAAATGTGGCTGAGAGGAGAGTGAGGATGGAGTTTGGTGGCTGCGGGAGCCTGGGAGAGAGACCTGGACACCCCACAGTTACACCACCACCGTCTCTAATTCATCTCCGCTCAGCGGAGCACTTAGAAATGTCACCGGGGAGCTGCAGTGGCTGTGATTGATCATGTCTCCGCTGCACGCCGACGGAGGAGAGCAACTTCAGCAAGAGGAGACCTTGGCTCCCGAGCCTCCCCTTGAAGTCTGGGAATGAATTATGCAAACTAATCCATCCCTTGGCTCCTCCAACAGCTGCTGCCTTCCCAACACCTCCTGCCTTTACCTTTTTCTTTATCTCTGAGCAGTTTTAGAGCCATTGAGGCGTCACGTCCTTTCGTCTGGTGTTCCTGTGTGTCCCAGGATGCCCATGGAGGTCGGGGCAGCTCATCCCCTCTTGTAGGGTGTTGTCCCAGACACAAAGAGAAATTGCTTAACTAGCCTTGGCTGGAGCCTGCTGGATTGCTGGGCTGCCCCTGGGCTCTTAAAAGAGGGAATCATAACCCGTGTTAAAATAGAATCGATTTCTTCTGGCAGCTGGCAGAGTTTCAGAGGCACTGATGGCACAGCCAGCCTCACTGTGCTTCTCCACCTGGCCGCTACCGGCCAGTTTACTACTAACTAATAGTTATTTAAGGACTACTATACTTATTGTAGGCTGGGGACAGGTTATTAAGCTCCCTGCCTGGACTGATCCTATCTTCAGCAGAGGGGGAGAGGGAACGGTAAGGAGAGAGAAGCAGGGCTATGGTTTGGACAGGCTACTGTGTCCATGCCCCCCTGTTGTTGAGGGGTTTTGATCCTCGCTTGTCCAAGCTCAGCAAATATCCCCTCCTGGTGATGGAGGGCTTGCCCTGGTGGCTTGCTGGGATTCCGGTCCCGAAGAGATCTGGGAGCTGCGGCAGACGGAGAGGAAGGCAGAGTCGAGCCAAGTGGGAGGGTGATGGAGACATGGAAGGAGAAGGTGGACACAGGGTCCCTGCCAGCACTGGTGCCTCGGTCACCCCTTTGCCACATCCCTCCTGTTGTCCCTGGTGTGATGTGCCCCAGCTCCGGGTGCTGGCACGACGCCGGAGGCAGGGGAGGCTGCCGTTGCCCCAGCTGTCCTCCTGCCCCACTGCATGCCACACTTTTATTTAAAAGTCAATTAACAAATAGCCTGTCTCATTTTGTTTTAAAAAATCTCCCAGGCTGGAGAACCGGGGTGAAGGTGGCAGCTTTAATCTGTCGCTTGTTGGAATGTGCTGACCCCCAGACAGGGAGGTCATCAGCTTTGGGGGCGGGGGAATTAAAATGGAAAACCTCTTTTTGTTCCAGGTGTTGCGGAAAACAAAACCAAAACAGAAAAGACAGCAAGAATATCTCCTTTCTCCTGCTGTCTGTCTGCCTTAGAGTGCAGAGCAGGGGCGGGCAGGGCCCAGCTTTTATGCCAAGATTGTTGGCCAGGAAATGGGGTTTAGTTGTGGCTGAGTCTTAAAAGTGCTGCTGAGCTCAGAACACTCCCAGTGATGGCAGCTCGGTGTGGAAATGGTTTAAAATGAGTGTTTCGCACTCGCTGTCTCCGGACCACTCAGGTGTATGTGTTGGCCCTGTTTCAGGGGAGGGGGTCGAAACGATTTACATAGGCGGTATCATTACGTTTGGCTGCTGGCGATGTAGTACATGGACACTGAACTTCAGATGTACAACCACATGCAGTTGTGCAGAATTAAGGTTATATGGACAATCTTTGCCTTCTTGCCTCTAGGCGCCTTCTGTGGACACATAGCTCTCGATGCGCGCGTCTTCTCAGCGCAATGCAGATACTGCCAAGCCACCGAGGATATGGTGGGAGATTCTAAGGGTGCTTGCTTGAGGCAGGACAGCACTTGAGAAGGCCATGGGTTCAGGGACGGTGTCGGGTCTCTGTATGGTCACACCACCCTGCCACTGGGCAACTATTTTGCGTTTGAAGCATGAAATACACACAAACCACCCATGCTGGGAATTTGCCAGCAAGTCGATGCTAACAAGTTGACCCTGCAAAAGAGCTGCTGAGGTGGGTTTGGGTCATCATTCTTCAGAGCAGCTCGTTTAGGGCTTGCATTTTTTGAGATGCAGAGTTTTAATTTCTCCCTGTGCATCAGCTGTCTGGAGCGCTAAGTCTTTGGCACATGAGATAATGAAATCTCATATGATTAGCATTTGTGGTTTGCCACTGTTTGCAGAAGAAAATAATAACGAGCTTAAATACCTATTAGTCACCCATAGCTGTGCATGTCTGCACTGTACGTTTAGAAAGTACATGCCATTTAGCAGGCCAGGGGATTTTTTTTGAAAGAATCTTTTAAAAGTGCACTTGTGGAAAATCAGCTTTTAAGTATGGGAAATTTGATATGGCTCAGCAGTTCTCAATGATTAACCCAGTGACCAAGCCCATTTCTAAAGTGCTAGTAAGAAACAAATATTTCCTGGGGAATTTAGAGCCCAGCTGAATACAGGCTTCAGGAAACAGATGCAAAATGCTGTGTATGGGTTTGTAGTACGTTTGTGGTTTTTTTTAGGCTGGTTTTGTTTCACTGGCCTGGGCAGGTTAGTTAAAAACTCGCCCTGTTTGTGCAATCTCTTACCTCCTCAGCGTTGTTTCACAGTACTTTACAGATGAAAGCATCACCCTCTGAGCTCGGGAGTCCCAGAGCTATTCCTTATGCCCATGGGATTTCTGGCAGTTGCTTTTCAAAGGCTTTGGGGAGGAGGTATGAAATAACCGGGGGGAGCTGGGGAGCCTCCTTTCCCAGCTTTGCCTACAACAAAATCCCAGCAAGGTGGGCCAGATGACAGCGCTGTGCCCATCAGAGCAACCCTGTCCCACAGCCTGCCTGGACCAGGAGCCCAAACCCCCTGGCCAGGCATAACGGGGGAAGGTTGATGGGGAAGATGAATCCAGAAGAAGAGGAAAGAACATGTTTACTTGGCATCAACTCGCTTCATGCAGTTAAGCTGCATTCTCCACCAATTCACTGTCTGCAAGGGCCTCCCAGAGATCTGTGGGTGCTGGTCCCAAACCCCACAGAGGGAAGGCTGGGGAGGTGCAGATGTCTTTTCCAGACTTGTGCTTGCGTTATAGTCAGACAGGAAAATAGGAAAGCAACATTTGAGGGTGGATCATGATGTCAGCAAAGGACCAGAGTCCATCCAGGGCTCACAGGTTTCCTTGCTCAGGCCATATCACCAAGGTGGGGCTCAGAGGGGGCCAGTATCAGCCATGGAGGAGCCCAGGGGTGCTGGCTGGTTTGGGTCGAGAGCAGTGGCTGCGACGGGCCAAACAAGCACTGGTGCCTTTGCACGGGGAGCATCCTCAATGGGTGGCCACGCTGGACCGGTGCAGGGCTCACCGCACGGCTTTCCATAGAATCATAGAATCATCTAGGTTGGAAGAGACCTATAAGATCGAGTCCAACCGTTAATCTAACACTGCCAAGTCCACCACTAAACCATGTCCCTCAGCACCACGTCCACCTGTCTTTTAAATACCTCCAGGGATGGCGACTCAACCACTGGCCTGGGCAGCCTGTTCCAATGCTTGACAACCTTTTCAGCAAATTTTTCCTAATATCCAATCTAAACCTTCCCTGGTGCAACTTGAGGCCATTTCCTCTTGTCCTTGTCTGCTCATTACTAGGGAGAAAAGGTCAATCTCCACTTCCTTACAGCCTCCTTTCAGGTAGTTGTAGAGAAAGATAAGGTCTCAGATGCCCAGTCTGCCCAGTATCTGTCACTAGATCCCAGTCTCCTCAGTTGCTGGCATCCAGATGAACCCCCGAGGCTGTAGCCCTGCTCCAGCTACTGGTACAGACCATCCCACCCTTGGTCCCACAGCCAACCCCATTGTGCTCCTGTCCCTAGACACGCAGGTGCTTTCCAACCTAGAGCTGGCCCTCGGAGACCCCCACCCACCCCTTGCTCCCAGAACATGTCACCGGCTGGCTGGCTGGTCCAGGTTGGTCTCAGCTAGTGATGACATGCTTGCACGCCCATGGTCACTCCAGCCGCGCTGGAAATTTTCCTAATATCCATCCTAAGTCTTCCCTGGAGCAACTTGAGGCTGACTGGGAGAAGAGCCTGACCCCCCCTCACTACACCCTCCTTTCAGGTAGTTGTCGAAAGCGATAAGGTCTCCCCTCAGCCTCCCTTTCTCCAGGCTGAACCACCCCAATTCCTTCAGCCGCCCCTCAGAGGACTTGTGCTCCAGACTCCTCACCAGCTTTGCTGCCCTTCTCTTTGCCACCAGGATTTTTCATTCCTTGGCAGCAGCAGAGCAGGGAAAAGGCTTCTTCTGTTGCAAACAAAGGCATGCAACCCACCATACACTGCAAGCATGCTGAAGTCCCTGCATCAGCCCAGAAATGTCCCAGAGAAGTGATGGTCCCTGCTCCCTAAGCCCTTCTTTGCAGGAAGAGATTTGCTGTCCTAAGGGACAGAAAGGAGCTGAGCGGATATTCCCGCTGCAGGAGATGAAACGCCCTCTCAGCCTTTCCTGCTGCTAGATGGGAGCGTGGCAGAGATGGACAAGCACCTCCTTGTGCTCCTTGCCCTCCCCTGATGCACCAGCGCAGCAGGCAGGGCTCTGATGCTGGGCTGGGTTGAAAACTGGGGTGAATCCGATTTCAGATGGCGGATCCCACGTAGCACTGATCTGCTGGAGAGGAACAGATGCCCTTGCTACTCAGATCTAGGAAAAGTTGCAACTAATGGGTATTGATGAGAGGAGAAGGCAGATCTGTGGGCACAAATTTATGTGTGAGCTTGAAAGAAATATTTCCCTAAAAGGGGAACGGTGTGAATAATCAGGCTCTGAGACAAATGCTAATCAGCATTACATTTTTCCTCTGAGTCCCCAGACAGAGTGTTTAATCTCTGGAATTAGGTATTTCCCTGGTGAAAAGTTAGACAACTTCAAGAGACTCCTGTTTGAAAAATTAAGCTTGGCGTACGTTGGGTTTAGATCTCTCTGACTGTGTGTAGTTCAGTCTGCCCAGAAGCTGGCCAGCCTCCGGACCTTTGAGCAAAACATGAAAACATTCATTTCTTCCCCTCTTTATTGAGAGACCAAGAGAGAAACATTTATTAATCAAAGGCTACCAAGGACAGCTTTCAATCAGATATAAAGACACAGAGTTTTCCGTATGAGAGCCACGACACAAACATTTTATCACTGAAATATTTTATCAAAGATGAAGGCTCAGATGTTCATTATCCGTAAAAGTAGCTCCTACAAGTTGCATCCTTATTTTTTTGGTAGTCCCTGGGGCTACATAGCATTGAATACAGGAGCTGAGCCATACGAGAAGAATGGATTTATGGAGATGTGAGCTGGACGTTTGACAACTGTAGGTTCGGGCAGTTGGTTAATCAATAACTGGTATCCATCCCAGTTTTTCATTGTGCAAGTGATACCTAGTTTACAGCAGTCTCAGATGGATTAACCTTTTATTATGTGCTCTGGGCTTGCTTCTGAGAGTCTGGAAAGTGTCCCAGACAGTGTGTGTGCACAAGCACGCATCTATACAGAGACATATATATCAGGCAGGCTGAGAGCTGGGGCTGTTCAGCCCGGAGAAGAGAAGGCTCCAGGAAGACCTTATAGCCCCTTCCAGTCCCTAAAGGGGCAATGGGAAAGCTAGGGAGAAAGTCCTGATCAGGGAGTGCAGCAATAGGATGAGGGGTAATGGTTTTAAACTGGAAGAGGGGACATTTAGACTAGATACTAGGAAGAAATTTTTCACTCTGATGGTGGTGAGCCCCTGGCCCAGGTTGCCCAGAGAAGCTGTGGCTACCCCATCCCTGGAGGTGTTCAAGGCCAGATTGGATGGGGCTTGGAGCAACCTGGGCTGGTGGAAGGTGTCCCTGCCCATGGCAGGGGGGTTAGAACTAGATGATCTTTAAGGTGCCTTCCAACCTAAACCATTCTATGATTCTATGATATATGATCACTCTGCCCTAGCTTTGGGGTTGGCCGTGCTTTGACCAAAGACCTCCAGAGGTCCCTGCCCACCTGGACCCTTCTACAACTGTGCATTTCTGACTGCTTCAGGAGAGGGTATATATGTTTTCCCAAATGTTGTGTGCACATATGCATGTAGTAATGTGTGTGTTACTGCAGCAAAATAAGCTGAATCAAGCCACAAAGAAGCTTCACACAGAAACAAGAAGGAAAACTGTACCTTGCTAATAAAAAGTAAATCCTTTTTTTTTGTTAAAAAAAAAAAAAACAGATATAAGGAGGGAAAAGACTTCTTTGTTCCTCTTAGGAATAAGAGTTCTGGCATTACAGTACTTATTTGGGAAATTTCATGACAGTGATTTCATCCTTTGTAGCCACTTGTGGCTCAGAACATTTTTACCATGGTTGCCAAGTAACAATCACTAAGCATTTGTGTCTAGATCAGTAAAGAGGAGTGGAGGGAATGGATAAAATCTATTTTCAGAGGCATAATCATCGGTGGCTCTTTGTAGGTTAACGGTTAAGTTCACTCAGCAGTGACAGTGTTTTGTTGAAGGCCTTGGGATTTACAAACAGGAAAATAGAAAGCAAAGAGACTAAAGAGGGGTTTTTATCATTATTATTACTCTTCCAGAGCAGAATGGCTTATGAGTGATTAAGGAGGCATTAACTATGTTGGACGACAAGTCCCGCGCGCAACAGGCACATTATAATCCCCTCCTCAGGGACGGGCCGTGACGTGATCGTGTCCCCCCAGGTTTCGCTGTTCCAAAACCTCCCCAAACCGCAGACCCTGCTCTGCCCTCATTTGGCTCACGGAGCAACTGACAGCGGATGCTGGTGGAGAAGAGGTTTCCCTCGCTGCAGGAAAGGATGGAGTAATGTGGGGAGAAATAGGGAGGAAAGCCAGGAGATCTGGCAAAGAGTACCTGCAGGAGCTCTGCCGGTGTGGCAGAGGCTGTGATGTAGTCTCGGCGGCATGGCGGCATGCGTCTAATTTACACTGCTGTGGATTTTCCCTGCTAGCCAACCTGACCTGCCTCTGTGCCACCAGTGCTGCCACCTCCCCTACCCATCAGACAGGGTGGTTTTGCCCTGATACCCTGACTTTTTCTCAGGAAAATTTTCCTCTTCCATGACTGGTCACTCCTGAGCTTTTCTAACATCTTCCAATGCATCTCAAGGTGACCTTCATCTTTCCAAAGATATCGTGCCGTGGATGCAGCATTCAGGGTGGGCTTGGAGAAAAACAGTTGCATGCCCTGTCATCTTCCATGTGGCAGTCCTCTACACATCCCTGTGCCCTGTCCACCTTCCTTACTACTGCAGAAACAACTCCCACTGATTCCCAACAACACCTCTACCCTTGGTGTCCTTGCCTGAAGAGGTGCCACCAGTCAGGTGTTTCCTCTGCCCCAGTGATGTTGCACATTCCCCAAAGCCAAGGTCATGCCTTGGGGAAGGTCTGGGGCAACCACATCTCCCAGCGCCTGTTCCAGTGCATCCCCTGATGTTGCAGCCCAGTGGGAGAGGAAGTCTGGGGATGAGCACTGCTCTCTGCTCCACCAGCCTGGGCTGGAGCGTGGCCTTTCCTGATGCTGGGCTCCAGTAATGGCACTTCCATCACGTTGGCGGGGCCGGGGTCACCACACAACTCCCTTTCCTCCCAAGAAGGAAAAGACGACCCTGGGAAACCAGCCAGGTGTTAATTACAGCTCATAATCCTTTCTGTGGCATGTGAGAAGTACCTGGGTACTTGAGAGAGGGAAGGGGCAGCAATTGTCTCCCTTAATTCTGTTTCCACCGGCATGCACTCTGGGGGAATACACTTAGGCTAGAGGAGCACCTGGGCTGGCTGCCAGGAGCCCTCTGTGACTGGCCTGGGTTTCTCTTGGTGGATCACAACTCAGGGATGAGCCAAGGAGGCGGCTCTCACTGCTGACTCTGAGGTAATCCAGCATCCCTCCTGGGATGGGCATCCGGGCTACCCCGCAGCCCCTGCTGCTGGGGAGGGAGGCAGGGAGGCAGTGGGAGGAGGAATGTCATGGAGCAGGGCTACGCACGGCCCCAGCTCAACAGCGAAGACGTTGGAGAAGGGCACATGTCCAACAGGGTCTACCTTGCCCCTTGAGGGGGGCTTTCTGTTAAGTGATACCTGGCAGTGGCACCACTCCCTGCCTGGATGGTGGGGATCAGAAAGGGAGAACCAACAAATGTTTTAATCGAGGGGATGGGCATTTTGTAAGACAACTGATCCTGAGTGCTCGGGGCGAGGGGGAATGCCCAGGTCCGCCCAG
>VZSZ01004476.1:2158-120537 GCA_013398815.1 Ibidorhyncha struthersii | reverse complement strand
ATCTTAAAGGTCCCTTCCCACCTTAACGATTCTATGATTCTTATTAATACATGCTGGTAAATACATTTATATTTAAAAGCCGTTCCTTGGAAAAAAAAAATAACCCAATAGTCAATGCAAAAATAAATAATACAGTAGCTATTTTTTCATGTTACTAATACAATTTTTATTGGCGGTTATCAGAGTGATAAGAAGATAACTTATTGTTTTCATTTAGTTTTTTGTTCTTTGCCTAGTCTTTATTTGTTTTTTCTTTACTAGATGGTTGAAGCCCAAGGAAAAGAACAGCTTAGATATTAAATGGTCTGTATATGCATAACTTCAAGTGCTGTACTCTTGCAATGAAAGAGCTGGAATGACAATAATCACAGTAAAAATAAACACACACATTATTGTGAGCAATTGTTTTAGCTCAAATAACTGTCATTCTGTGTAACATAAAATTACAGGGCGTAAGCACAATAGGAATAATTGCTATGATTAAATATGAACAAAGTGCTTGATAGCAAAATAAAGCAAGAATACAGTATTACTGATTTGGTTTCCAAAGTGCAGGGTAGCATTTTAAATTCACTAAAGATGATCAGCCTTCAAGTTCTTTGTAAAGGACTGTGTATAATAATAATAAAAAAAAGCGTGATAGGTTTTCTCAAACGGTTTTGGGGTCCTGTGGTTCTTGGTGATGCAGTTTGAAACTAAAAGCCGTGAATCTTGCAGCATTTTTGGAGCTACTTCAGATGAATTCACAATGCTGAGTATTGCCCATCTTACTTGCCAGGATATGGAACATAATAAAAATTATATCCTTAGGCAGGCAGACATGATAATGTTTCTACTTATTACTTAAGGTCATTTCTTTAAGAAAAGGGAACAGAGAGAAGTTGTGGCTAACTTTTTTATAACGTATTTCTTCAGCTCTGACACTTGGAATAGCTGTACTTTGCAAATGAAAGATCCTAGAAAAACTGGTATGGGTATATTCAGCGTAATTCATCTAAGGCTGATTTTCTTTGTGTTGATAGCAAACACTAAACATGCTGAATCTCTTTTGGTGCTTTAGAGAAAGCTGGAGAAGGAGTTTCTATTCAGGATATCATTACTATTGCTATTCTGAAACAGGCTATTTTGGAATGGGTTACCATTTCCATAAAGCTGCCCGCTGGTTGATCTACAACTATAAAGTTATCCCACAAGCTGAGAATCAAAATAGTTTTCTCTTATAATATCGCAGTGAAAAAAAATTGCAAAATACATTATATAATAGTTTGTTTTGTTGTATATATTCAGATATACGTCTGTGTATTTCTCATGCAACCCACAAAACGTTAGAGAAATGTTATAACGCAGGCTCTAACCACTCTTACATGAAGACAAGTTCATTGAGTCCCTCTCACAGCAGCAGAAAGAAGGTGAGCATTCCTTACGCTATAGGCTGTAGTGTAGCAACTAAGACTATAAATCGCCAAAATAACGGCTGGTGTCAAAAGCACACCTCATAGCTAAAATTATAGTTAACCTTTTCCCCTAATTGGGGTGGTGTGCTTGCATAGCAGCATTTCACGCACAAAAACGTCAAGGCAGTTTCTGCATTTCTCTTCCAGTAAGTGTCTTTCTCCTACCTTCAGACCACTGTTCCTTGACCTGCTTAAAATATCTATAGTATTTATAGTAATAAATTTCAACAAACCTGCTTGCTGAGATACCAATAACAATATTTTTACCTGATACTGAAGAATTTAGGTGGCATGTGTGTTAATATATATGTGTATAAAAGAAAAAAATGTTAGATAATAGGGAGCAAAGGCATCTGATGCATATTTGGAATCATGAAAAAAACCCCATGTAATTTCAGTTTCATCATTGTCGTCTAAAGGAATACCCATAACTTTTCCGTTCTTCAACCAAAGGGAGTTTATGATATCTCTCTCCTTTCACAAATTCCTTGTACTTTAAAATGCTACAACGTTAGTGGATACTGGACAGTGGGTTCTGGAAAAGATAGATATTGTAAGTTAAAGAAAAAATTCTAAACAGAGTAAAATGCTGGCACAAATAAGTTGATACTGTATGTTAATAATTGGGGATTTGTACCTTTTGAAAGGTGCAACCAGAGTTGGTGGGTATATTAAGCTGGAAAGTGGGATGAAGGCAAAACATGTGGCACTATAAATGGTAATTTATGTATGAATGGACTATATGTTTTATGCACAGAGAAGAACATACATATCCCTGTCAATAAAGACCTTTGGTCTCAATAGAAAAGAAACAAGAACAGGCAAGAAAACACGTGATTAAGTAACTACCCAACAGTTGCTGATCAGAGGCTGGCGTCCTCTGTGTACTGTTAGCACAGAGTCGGTTTACTGAGAAATTTCCAGCTATTGTACATGTAGATGATGCAGAATGTACTTTGAGGAAAGTGGGTTGAGAAGTGTAGGTTCTGCTTCCTCAGTCTTCACAGTTCAGAGTGCAGTTCAGCTGCATGCCCGTGGCTAGTGACAGCTTCTGCAAAGGCGGTGTATGAGGTTAAAGTGAAATTGTAAAATTTACTTTAAAAAAAATCTGAAAATAGCACAGATTCTGATACCAGAAGTCTCTTCTCATGAAAAAATTATGTCCCTTGTTGGTGGCAATTCCTTTGTTGAATCAGGAGTCATTGAAAGTCCCAATACTGTGTTTCTTGTGTATGCATTTCAAGTAGCTGTGAAATTAGGGGATCTTGAAGAGACTTTACAGAAACTGGTGGTTGACAATGTAACCAAAGAAGGATAGTGTTTAATCAGCATATTTTAGAGAGTCGGATGATGCACGTGAGGTGTCAGTAATTGCTTCAAGAATCACTTAACTCTTCTTGGACCGCGAAAGAGTAACTCCTTCATGGGGATACTTAACATTAGCAATGTATCATCTGTTTTTTGATGCAATTCACTGGACTACAGGAAATGAGAAGATAAGGAAGAATTTTACTATTACTGTTCTTTTTCACATAAAAACACATACTCTTTTAAAAAAGCTGATAGATTTTTGCTGTCCTCTCCTTGGAACTCACTTGTGCTGTGATCTCCAGTGTTGCCTGGGCTATTAAATGTTTCAGCTGGATAGCTGCACTGAGGTGGCTTGAAAGAAATAGTGCTTGTATGTCCCTTCATGGTCTCCTTTATTACCAATTGGTTTGTTTCCTTTGCCTTTCTTTTTCTGGCCATGAAGCTCATTTGTTTGAAAATCCTGCACTGCACAATAGTTTAAAATCTTTCATTTCTTTTTTTTTCATGGTTCCATGCAAAAAAAAATGGAGTTTCTCATAACTGGTTATCTAATTTCAGTTTCCCAATATAAAAATTCAATGTTTTCTAAAAAAATGACGCCAAAAATAATGTTAGAATTAAAAAGCATGGCAAAAAGTAATTTTGAAGGAGAGAGACTGTTTTAATATTTGTAGGTGTTTTGCTTGCAGAAATATTTTGAGAGCACGAGAATTTATAAAAACAAACATTATTTTCAGCTTCTGTATCTAAACAATGCCTTGTTCCATCTTTAGTACCAGTAAGTTTACAAAGCTAAACTCAACCCTCTTTTGCTTTTCTCCATTTTGATAGAAGTCTTTTTAGTCTTGTATTGGGGTATTTTTGTGCAGGGGGTACTGTTTAAATTTTGGAGCAAATGAATTGTTTTGAGTGTATAATCTTGTGTTTATAGACGAATGTGAATTTTCTGAGGTTGATAATTTCATTATCTAGGTAGTTACTTTTTGAACTCTAAGGTTGCCCCAGAATCTTGTGACATGCTTGAAGTGAAAAAAGTGTGTTACTTAGAAGGTAGATTAGTTTGTCCTTAAATTGATCTAGAACATACGATGTAGTTTACTACAGCTTATAATTTAGACTTGAGCTTCTTTCCACACAACAGCTTTTTTAAATAGTGAAACCGGGTAATAGAGTATGTAATTGTAGTTCCCTTAATTTCCTAATTCCGTAGCCTTTTCAGGCGATTCCACTTTGGTTTTGATCTCTGTAGTCAGTATAGAGCAGTAATGGAGCAAACTCAAATGCAAAGGAGGAAGATTCCCCCTGTACTCGGCCCTGGGGAGACCCCACCTCGAGTACTGTGTTCAGTTCTGGGCCCCTCACTACAAGAGGGACTTTGAGGTGCTGGAGCGTGTCCAGAGAAGGGCAATGAAGCTGGTGAGGGGTCTGGGGGACAGGTCTGATGAGGAACGGCTGAGGGAACTGGGGCTGTTTAGCCTGGAGAAGAGGAGGCTGAGGGGAGACCTTATCACTCTGTACAAGTACCTGAAAGGAGGTTGTAGAGAGATGGGGACTGACCTCTTCTCCCTAGTGACAAGTGACAGGACGAGAGGAAATGGGTTCAAGTTAAGCCAGGGGAGGTTTAGATTGGATATTAGGAAAATTTTTTTCGCTGAAAGGGTTATCCAACATTGGAATAGGCTGCCCAGGGAGGTGGTGGATTCTCCATCCCTGGAGGTGTTTAAAAAAAGGGCAGACGTGGTACTTGGGGATATGGTTTAGAAATGGTTTTGTCAGGTTAGGTTAATGGTTGGACTTGATGATCTTAAAGGTCCCTTCCAACCTCAACAATTCTATGATTCTACGATTTTGAAAAAATGCTGGTAATTGTATTTGCTCTCTAACAGTGGGTGCTGGTATTGACTGCAGCACCACTGTGGAGAGCTGCACAGTAGGTGATGTATTTGCCTGACCTATAACTCTGTGAGAAGAGGAGAGATGATGGCAAAGCTTGAAGCAGTCCCTTGGGGATTTGGGAATTTCTGGAGTTCAGGAAGCTAAGGGACATTTTACGAGGAGAGGTTATGTCCAGAGAAGTGGGGCCAAACAGTTGAATGGCCCGAGAGAGATGGTACCTTCATTTATTTTCCTGGAGACCTGTTATCTCCAGGATTGGGGGAGTGCTGATGGTGCTGGAAATGTTTCTTTCTGATCCCAACGACCCCTTTTCCCTCGTAATCAACTGGTCTTCACAGAAAGAGACTGAAGCAGTTTAATATGACTGTTACTATTTTATGTGCTAAGGTGGTCGATGCATAAACTGATTGTCTTGGATGGATGTATCTTCCTACCTTACATCTGCAAAATTTTTGTTTTCTGAACAAAAATGATTTTTTTGTGCTTCTGCATTAAAAAATTTAGTTGCATTATCTGCAATGTTTATTTGGAGATTAAGAGGCAAATTGCACAGTCTGCTTCAATGTTGTACTTACGCTTTTTGGGACAAACAAATTTGGACTTCACATTTTGCAATTGGCTGTCTCATTTAAAATTGTAGGCTTCAGGGTCTGAGCTTTCCTGAAGTGGGAAATAAACATTCTACAGTAGTATAAAATGATGGTTAAATTTCTGTGATCAGTCACTCTTTTCAAGTAACTTGTTTCACAGATGCAGGCAATAGCTTCTTACCCTTGTATGAGGCAGCAGAGGATTCAAAACTAAGCAACGTTTTCCCTTATAGGCATTTGAATTGATTTTTCAACTGCTTGTGTTAGGAATGTGATTAGATTTCATATACTATACTTCCTTTCCAAAGTGTATAATGCAGCGATTAGTCTGAGGAACCTTTCTTTTTTTCTTTTTTTTTTTTCCTTCAAACTTTCTATGATTTTGCAGGTTTCTTTCAGCCCTTATGCTGTCAGAGCCAGTAAGTCCCATCCATTCCAGGTTGTTCACAGTGTACGTATGGTGGTTTTCAACTTGTATTCTGAAATGTCAAGTGCTGTGGTAGTGTTGTACTAAAACCACTCCATATACTTCCAGTTAGTGACTCCCAACCTGTAAAAAAAATACCGGAGGAGCACCTGGACCAGGGCACAAGTCTCGTTTGGCTCCCAACCTTATTGTCTGCAACAGTACTGTCTGCAGCTCCGGCTTTTTAGTGCGGGGCTTTGCTCTCTCCAGAGGTGTGTCTGTAAGTGGTTGGGTACCACTACAATCCATGACACTTGAGAATTTTTTTTTAAATTGTAAGAAGATCAATTGTTTGAAAAAGGTGTGTTTCAGTATAAAATACCGGGTTCTTTTAAAGACAAAGGCTTCTTCACAGTACAGAAGTGAAGGCAGAAAAATCAGTAAAACCGGGCTACGCTGCACAGTGCTGGCAGTGGCAGAGTTGCTGCAACATCTGAATTAAGCCTTGTTTAATTACCCTGTATTTATACTGAAATGTTGTATACTCAGATAGTAATTACATCTTATGGATTGAATCACAATTATCTTTCAGTTTTCGTCTCATTCCAGTGATCTTTGTGTACGAGAAACCTGAAAACTATAATGTAATTGTAGGGTTTTTCTGTTCCATAAGTGCTGATGCTTATCAATAGATAGTAAAAAAGCTTAAAATAAATAAATGCAAATTTTAATGAGTTGTTTAGCAAAAGTAATTTTCCTAGCTATTGGCCTGATCCCAATGAACTGAATGAAGGGTTTGGGACTGAGACTTCATATGTGTTCTTTATAGAACCTGAGGCATAAGAATAAAACTGGGAGCTGTAGCAGTTTCCTGGGAAGGAATGGGAAAAGATCAAACCTTATTTTAGAGAAGAGAAGGATATTAATTGTTGTGAATACAAGAGTCATAGTGCATATGAGATGGTATGTCAGAAAGAAAAATATTTAACAGCTACTGTAGGTACAGGTGTGGAAGTGGACTAGTGCAAATGGCAAAAGGCTGTTGATCTGAATTAAATTATCTGAAGTTTCTTCTGAAACTGTCAGTGTTTTACCTTTGTAAAACCAACACACAGCGTATTAAGACTGAAGTTCTGTGATCAGTAATATCTTCTTTATTGTGATACAATAGCAGAGCACATAATGATACATACAGTTTGCTCGAGTCTCAATTAGAATTTATTCCTACATTTCATTCTTTTTTACACTCAAAATTTTGCTACGGGCTAAGACAGAATACATTATACACAGATGCAAGGATTTTTTAATTAAGTCTAATTAATATTTTATGAGTATAATTAAAATACAGTGCAGTTGTTATTTGTCCACTTATAATCATACTAATGCTCATAGTCCAGATGAATTATTACTGAAAAGCTATAAATGATGTGAAATTCCTCTACACAATGTAGGGTTACTCAGTAGGTACATGAATTTGCTGGATTGTCAACATATATTGTAGTCACAAAACTACGCTAGAACAACTTAGGGAAAAGTCAGTTTGACTGTTTGATGGCTAGAGAATTGCTCTCACAGTTAAAAGAAGCTAAAATCAGCTCAGGCTAATACAGGTCCAGGCAAGTCCCGACACCCTGCACTGTGTCGGTACAAAGCCTGTGGACTTCTTCTGTAATAGCATAATCATATTGAAAGGCTTACCCATTTAATTAATTTATGTTTTAAAATATTGTTACAGATCCTGACTAATTGCGTGCAAAACTGTTGAAAAAAGTTGCTTTAAATGTATCAGAAATTTTAAAGACTGCATACTTCTGTTTATTCACAACACAATTCTGCATCACCTTTTTGTAGCAACAGAATCTTCTCTTTGCTTTGTCATTTCCTGACTTGTAAAACGTTCTCCCATGTTCTCATATTACAGTACTCTGTTGGGGTATGATATATTCATGGAAGAACTGAACATTACATTCTGTTGTCGGAAACCAGATGTTAATTTTGAGGCTTCATCAATGCTGCATCTCATTTTCATTTTTTTAATGTGGACAAACAGTTATTTCTGTTTTCCCTGTTCTACATCAATAGCATCTTTCCTCTGTGAAGCTGCAACGCTAGTGTGTATGTTTTTGTCTAGCGGAGATGTAAAACATGGTACTTAGACTGTCTTCATTGTGCCTTATCTGCTCTGTAAGGGATGGCCACGGAGCTGGTGATGCATATGCATACTGGGAAAATTAGATGTTCCTTTGTTACCATCTTATGTTCTTGCCACCTACTTATTTGTCCAAGTGCTCTCAAGACATACCGTAATTATTAGGTGCTTTGGAGTTCTAGAGGATTGGTGCCATTTAGCACGCACATGACTCCTTACAAATAGTCTGGCTTTGCTTGATGTTCTTATAGCGCAGTGAATCCCCCTTGCCCCTGTTGCTAGTTGAACGCTTCAGGCTCTAGGGACAAAGGGACACTCTTAGGTCATCTACAAAGAATCTCTGTATTGAGATAATTAGACACAGAGTGTCTAGGATAGTGTAAAATATGGATTTTTATGTTGTTAATAATGCGGGGATTCACAGTGCCTGCCGTTCAGAATTGCACATATGTTACAACCATACAAGTTTCTAAGTCCTCTAATGTGTTGTAAATGCCATGATTCCAATGTTAAAATCCTTTCACTCAGTTTATTTTATAAGTACACAAAAATCAGGTTAGAGAAAACACAGCTCATTAAACCTTCATTTCCTGTAATGTCATACTGAGAAAGGTAAATGCTTACATTACCAAATTAATGCAAGTACTTGTGCTCTGGTTTAGACTTTATGGAGTTAACCTTTATTCTGTCTTACTTTGTGTTCAATATTGCCATTTAAATTATTTGTACTCCGCTAATCTGTCTGTGCAACTCTCTGTACTTCACATGGCCAAATTATTTTTATTCTAAGCTGATATGTTTTTTTTTGCTTTTGAAAATACTGATTTTCCAAACATTCATATATGTGTATATATACACACACGTGTGTGTGTATACAGTATGTTATTTTATGCTCCTTCCCAGACATTTTTTCACACAAGGGAAAAAAAAAGAAAAAAAAAAAAAAAAGGAAAAATCTGGGAAAACTGAGATGCACCTGTATATAAGCAGTTCCATTAAACAAGTAAATGGTAAAGTAGAGCAGGGCCAGCGAGAGCAGGCTACTCCAGGCCATGTCCAGGTGTGTTTGGAATACCTCCAAGGATGGAGCCTGCATGGCCACATCTGGGTGACCTGTTCTAGTGTTTGACCACCCTCACAGTGAAGATGTTTTTTCTCATGTTCAAAAAGAAATTCTTACATTTCAGTTTGTACATGCTACCTCTTTTCCTGTTACTGGGCAGCGCTGTGAAGACTCCAACTCCATTCTCTTTACTTGCTCCCATCAGGTATCTGTACACATCGACACAATCCTTGAGACATCTCTTCTCCAGGCTGAACAGTCCCCGCTCTCTCAGCCTTTCCTCTCATGAAAAATTCTCCAATCCCTTAGTCATCTTGTGGCTCTTTGTCAAAGGCACACCTGTATGTTCATGAATTATGCAGATGCACATCCTTTGGATGTAAAAATACAATTTCAAGATGCATTTAAGTGTTTCAAGAGCAAATTTTCTTTAGATTCCAGTTCTACTTGTTCTCAAAGATATTACAGCACTAACACTGTGAGACATTTTTCTCTTACGTAGAATTAAAATAAAGAGAATGCCTAAGAGGATAGGGTCAGAAGGGTAATTATGAGATTTAGTTGAAAAAGGAGTCTATTTTTAAATCCCAGTATTTCCTGTATAAGACTATGAGCCACTACCCAGTGGAACAATGGATATATAAATCTGGCCTTAGAAAATGACAGCTTGATTAGTGAGTGGTGTGGGACACGAGGTAGCCAGTTCCTAAAGCTCTTTTTCCATTATAGTGGTGATTCATCACATAAACATAAAAAGTTTTGATATTTATCGTCAACCAAATAGTAAGTATTTAACATAATAGAATGTATCTAAATTATAAATTCTCTTTTGTATTTCTGTATTTATTGTCTAGGTTTATAAGATGGACAAAGTTTTAAGGAATTAAAGCCTACAATTAATACAGCCTAGATCTAGACAGTTACCTGATTTTCTGAAGTGCTGAGCCACCCACCAAACGTAACTGAAGAAAAGTGGTGGTTGTTTGGTGATGGGCATTTCTGACATCCGGCAGACGTTTGAATATGGATTTCATAGTTTAGTTCCTGATATCTGTCAGAGAGTAAGGAGGAAATTTCTTTCTCCATTCTTTTTTTTGTTGTTGTTATTACTGTAAGGTTATTCAGCAAAATTGGAGCATCCACCCTTAGCCAACAAGATAGATGTAATCCTTCAGCTTTACAGTCATGTGAAAATGTTTGTAAAATCAATATGTGCACGGGCAGCAGAGGTGGTAAAAAGACATAGCTCTCACAGAGTGGTTGCAGCTGTTGGAATCAAGTCTATCACGTTTTACAAATACTTGTAGCTTCTGGGTAGTTCCTAGCAGTGAAGAGTGGGTGTACGCTGTGTGTACCCTCCTGTGCCATTAAACAGGACCTGCAGCTCCGTCGTCCTGCTCTGCTTTAGGCTGCTGTTTCTGTTTCTCCCATCCTGTTGAGGAGGGTAAGGCTTTCCCCTTTCCATAGCTTTTTTTTTTTTTTTTTTTCCTTTAACTGCTGGTTCCTGTTGCTTTGAGAGCTAGATAGGGAAAAACCTATCCTAGAGTTGAATCTGTTAGTTCTTGTTTATGTAGCCAATGTGAATGGTGTTGCAAGTGTGAACTGGGAATCTTTTTACTGTGGAAAAAAGTTACAGCTTTCTGATGAGTTGCCTGTTACCATTCAGGAAAGGCTCAAAAATGCACATTTCAAATTCAAGAGTTGCTGTTGTGGTGTGTGTTAGAACTGTTAGGGTGCCGTCAAGTTCCTTTGGAGAGGATGAATGCAACTTCAAATCATCGAGGGGCTCACTTCTGCTTCGAGGGTGGTGGACTCTCATGCATACTCAGCCAAAGTAGTGGTTGTGGCAAAAGGTTTGAGAAACAGATGATAATTAGTAAAGAAAAATACACGACTGCAGACAGAACAATACACAAACATTTCATTTTGAAAATACATCTAAAACATACCCAAGGTTGTTTTCGCTATATAAACATGTTTCACGTTTTTGAAATGTCTGATGATGAGGCAGACGGTATGTATAGGTGCTTCTTGAGGGTGATTCAGTCTTCCAAATTCAGCCCAGTTACACTCGGTACAGGAATGTACTATCAGGCATGTGAAAACTTCTTTCCTTTCATCTTATGCTTGTTTCGTAGTGTGACCAGATCTTAATGTGGTCACTTTTCATTGCATGAAGACTAATTTCTGCTATTTTCTCTTTTTTAGTAAAGTGTTCCCATTTTAATTCTTTTCAAAATTACTGGGTTTTGTCAGATGGTGCTGAAAAAACCCAAGAGGATAGCTTGTCTTGCAACACACACCATCAAGTGCTGTGTGTTGGAGTGCCTCAGTCAGAGATCACTGAGCTCTCTGTAATTAATTCTGCAATAATGTGATGGAGTTATTTTCCAAAAGGCTTTTCCAACGTGGAAAATTGATATTGGTGCTTCACATACATGCATCATGTCTGTAGAACACCTTGCAAACATTAGTTAGGTATACATGACTCTTATGGTAGATAAAGCATTCGTAAAATACTATTGGTCTTGCAGGTTAACATGCCCTCAGAAAATATCAATTGAAATATATAATGATGTTACTCAGTTACCACAAAATTGTCCTAAAATGTCGCACTGTACTAAACCATTTGTTTTGTATGCACATTCATGCATATCTGTCTGAAATGAATCTTAGAGTTAAATATAGTAATGGTATAATGGAAATAGGTGTGAGTATATACTGCAAATTTGTGTAGAGGAAAGAAAAAAAGTGTGATATATGTACTGTCTGTAGAGGAAACAATATGTTTCAGCCAAGGAGTTAAGATAACTTGCAGCACACTGTTTAAAAGTTAGGAAAACAACACTTGACACAAAAATATAAATTTGGTGATGATTTATATCAGATTGCTCAAAATGTAAGAACACAAAGAAGAAGGGGAAGCGGAGAAGCGAGATGTCTTGTAGTGTGCCGGAGCAGAGCTGGATAGTGAGCTTCAGGACTGGAATGGATTATCAAGGGGAGTAGATATCTCTGGGGAGAGTTTCCCAGCAATTTTGTGAAATGGTTGAGAGAAACAGACTCTTGGCATTACTTCAGAAACTTATTTCCTGAATGGTATTTTAATATTTCATAGTACTGTGATTTTTCTTTCTTAGTGTCGTGAAAGTTGTCATTGGCATCACCTATGCCATGCACAAGTTGGAAAAGACATTTCTCATTAAAGAATATTTGTGAGATGTTTTGTTACGCTCAAGTTAGAAATGACTATGTAGCAGGAAACACATTACATACATTAAAGCCATGACATCATTGCTGCATTTCTGGAATTCGGGCTTAAACCAATAAATCAAGCTGAAAATCTTCCCCAGGAATGTCTTACTGATAATCAGTCATGATTCTTAAGCACAGCTGCTTTATCTGATAAAGAAGGACACCTGTGACATTGAAGAAAACACAGCCAGGTCTTTTCTGCACAAAAAGATATCAAATGAAAATAATTTTCATACCTTCTTCTACTCACCTAAGGGCAGGGAAAATGGATTTTGTGAAATTCTGTGAGTTGGTAGATGAGAGGAGCAAATAAAGGGGTGAAAGAGAAACAGGTGATGTGTATCGAAGCTAGTCCTTGCCAATAGAAATGCTTCTGAAAACAGAGATGCTTCTTGGGTTGCTTTTGTAGAAGGAAACGATGAACAGAAATAGATTCAGTATGCTTCATATCCAGCACATTCCTACTGAGGAAAAAAAAACAAAACAGAATTGTGACATCCTGAAGGAACAGATGTATATCATTTGCATATTAATTATCACTGCATCGATCTAAATTGAGTTCTTCCATTCACATTGGAAAATGTGGTAGAAACTTCATTTCTCTTACACTCAGATCAGCAGAGAATCCCTGGTTGCCCTTAGCACTGCGTTCTCAAGGTACTCGTGGAAGGCAAAACCTATTGCAAATACCTGGGGGACCTGATTTTTGTGCATTCCTGGTGCTGATCACTTGGATATCCCGTGGGACAAAGTGTGTTGGGGAGTAGGATTTAGTGGTAGCAGTTCTTAAATGTACTTAACTATAGTTCAGAAGAGAGTTTACCTGTGGCCCTTAGAACTGGAATACAACTATGGTGTTGTCTTGATCGACCTTTTAATGCCTTGACTGCCATTTGTGATGGTGAGATTAAGAACATAAAAAAGGAGAAACCAGTCCATAGCAGTAGTCCTGACTTTCTTCCTGGAGGAAAGCAGAGAAGCACAATGCAGAGAAAAAGACTGTGGCATCACAGATAGCATTTTTGAATCTGAAAGTTTGCTTTGAAGCACAGTTTGCCGTTGCTTTTGGGCTTCGCATCTTAATTTCATTTGATGAACTGTCAGGATTTCCATCGGCCAGTTGCAGAATTATCATGCCTAATGGAATGCTATGCAGAACATACTCCTTGCTTTATTTTGAACTTCTACAGTTTAGTGTCTTTTCATCTGTCCCTGGTACAGCTACCACAGGTAGGACTCTTGTCTTCTAATAGAGTATTTCACATTTATTGAAATATCTTTTGTTGAAGGGGGTTGATACCTTAAACCAAATCAAGGTCACAAAAGTCTGTTGGAGTAAGATGCAGTATTATTTCATTTTAATGAACTTATGAACTAAAATAAATAGGTTTGTCAAGCTTTATTTTTCACTTCCTGTCCAATTTTGTCTGGCTTTTAGTCACTTAATTTTTGAAACACCATCCTCCACAAAATCTAGCTGTATTTCTACATTTTCTTTTCTCCTAGTACAGACTAATCAGATCAGTTTTTAAATTGTTCCCATCGCCTGTTTTTCCTTATGATCTGCACATTAATAAACTCTTCCACTTTTCACCATCTCTACTTTGGCATTCAAGTGTTGACTTCATTAATGCTGAATGAGTTGTTCAGGTTCCTTCAGGTACCTATTCACTTTTTGGCAGCCAAAGATTCAACTCTCTAGAATTGGGAAAATATAACTTAAAATTTGATCTCCATGAGTAGTCCAGATCTAACAATTCTCAAATTTTAAAGCACTTACATTTGAGAATTGTTAGATGCTCATGAGACAGTTTTTTTTCTAATGTTTTTCTATTGCTGTCCTTGGGTATTCCAAATCCTTGAGGATTTATTTTTGTTCTTCAAGTCATGCTGCTCCGACACTTAGGTTAAATGCTATCATTCAGACACTCGTCTTGAATTATCCTTGTGCTAATACATATAAGTCATTTTCAATTTCAGCTCATCTGTAGGAAGCAATTTATGATTTGATAAGGTGCCTAAGTGGTAGTTAGCTTTGACTGTATGAAAACACTCTGATGTTCAGATATTTTTGTGCAATGTGCCAATAAGATCTGTTTCGTTAGTTGGTCTTACACAGCTGCAGGTGATCGGGCTGTGAGGTGAGCAGTCTGCTTATTTAGATGCCATGATGTAGAGATACGATACTGGGGAGATTTAATATTGACTATTTTTGAGGACCTGAGTTTGAAAATTTGGCCACAGCAAATCTGTAGGATGGAATCACGTTGCATTGATTTCCATTAGTCTTTCTGCAGTTCAGTATATGTCTGGGCCAACTGTGAAGGAGTAATTTTAGTTCAATTTCTTCAAAAGCTAATGGTATTTGAATTTTTTTAACTTAAGTTATCCATTCAAACAACTATCAGTGGAAACTGCTATGTTCTAAGGTCATACTATATTGCTTTGGATTTCCACCCATACTTTGCTTTTTTTTTGTTAGCAGAACCGAATGAGGTCAGCCATAAATAGTCCAGTCTGTACAAGAATATGATGAGGTAACATGAAACTTGTTAAGATTTAGAGTATTTAATATCCAGTACCATGAAGTATTTAGTTAATTCCAGAACATCCATAGCGTATAACATAAATATGTGATTATGAAGGGCTGTAGCCTTTAAATTTATTTGCGTTATTTGTATTTATTTATTTGACATAGGTTAAAGTATTTAATGAAAACAGTTACAAAGCTTTTAGAACTTCTGAATATGTACCTGTCAAGAAAACAAACCAATTGTATCTCATTCCTTAATGTGCAGAAGCAAATCCCTGTTGGACATGTGTGAGTGTTATGCATATTAGCGGTTGTGCTTAGGCAAACTTCTTTTAGGGTACAAACGAGATAGTTACTTGAGTTGAAATTCAGTGTAGTAAGCAGAGGAGTAGACGAGGCAGGGTAAGTCTCATCCCTAAGGTAATTCTCAAAGTCATAACTAGGTATTGAATTAAATTTTAGAAGAAAATGGGCTTTACATTGGTAGCGGTTATTCTTTTTTTTTTTCTGTCTTTAGCGTGGTAGTAGCTTGAATAATGGCCAGAACTTCCAAGTTCTACTGTACTATTTTTACAGAGAGTTACTGTGCCAACACTTTTGATGTAAAAAGTGTGCTTATTTGGATAGTGTTTGATTGTCATCATTCTGCAGCTGCTGCATCACGTGTTGCAGAGTTAAGACAACAAAGCAGTGCTACGATGTTGATTACAGCTTGTCAAGCATTTCAGGCTGCTCCCCTATACTTAACTGAAGTAGATATTTTCTAAAAGTATGGGTCTCCAGCAACACCACTAAATTTCAGAAGTTTGTATTTTATACCATTTTAAGCTGTAGTATTATACAGGAAAAGGTTTTCTTTAAATTGATTTTTGTTTTCTCGAATGGAGAAATGAAATTGTTTTGGATCGTTTTCAACGTCATTTCTGAAAGGTTTCATTTTTATTGTACAATTTTACGGGCAGTTGAACAATAATGTAGAGTAGATTACCTTTTTATTTCTGACACTATAATACAGGCCTAACAAAATATAAAAATGCTTAGCATTGAAGTAGGCAGCTTTTTTTTGTCTTGATGTGCAGCTACTGCATCTTATATTTATTATATTTAGCTTTTTGTTTGATTATAAATTTTGCAAAGCAGGGACTTCTATGTAATAGGTGTAAAGCAGCCTGTAAAAACTGGCATGATTCTGTATCAATTTTATTCTATGAGTGGATAAAAAATAAAATTACATCCTTCTTGCAGTCTTCCCATGTTTCTCTGTTGATACCTATTTACAAGAAAATTGTGCTGAAGTCAGAAATGAGATTTTCATTCACCCGAAGGCATGAGAGATTTTCTGGAATGAAACAGAGCTGTATGAAATAAAATTGATAGTGTTTTTATATAGTATTAGCACAGTGAACTCCTGCCGTAGTGATATTATGGGTGTCCAAATATTAATCATTACAGTGTCTTACATTATTGTTGCATTCATGATCACTCTGATATTTTCTTTCCTTGAGAATTACTACTTTCTCTTTTGTTTCACCTCTTTCCATCTCAATTTCTTTCATTGCAGGTAATTCAGGGCTTCCAGAAAAGCGTTAGTATGGCAAGAACCTGAATCAGTCGGTGCACAGTTGTTTTCAGCTACTCATACTGATACAGCTTTGTAACGTTTGACACTTGGTACGTTGAACGGAGAGTGACAAGTCTGCCAGTAATAAAAGTGGTGGCTGTTCAGAACAAACAGTGAAACATGTTTTTCTTTATCAACATTGAGACAATGTGAGCAGAAAGTCATTTAAACTGCAATAGAACGGCATGATACAGTGCTCCTGACAGGCTCCTCTTGCTGCCTCTGCAACTCCTCCTCACGTGCTTCTCCTCTCTGCTTCTTTTGATTGCTTATTACCCAGGGAGGAAATTAAACCATGTCTTTTTATCACATTCCCGTAAATTTTCTTCTGAAAATTTAAGCTGACTTGTCAAAGACATTTTTAAAATGTAATTTATTAAACTCCTTCAAGAGGAAAGTTAGAATAAAAATTGGTTTATTTTACTTTATTTAGTAAATTCAGTAACAAGATTCCAAGAAAAGCTGGAATTTATTTACTTCATTTTGAGATCATACAAAGCATTGTAGGTGGACTAATGCAGCCCGTAAGTAATTAAGAGTCTTAAGCTCCGTTTGCTAAAATGTCTTTGCCAGTGAGTTTTGTTCCATTCCTTAATTGTATGTTGCTTCAAATATTTTTAAATTACAGGTGGAGATTGTACTTTATACAGAAAACTGTCCACGGTGCTAGTTTGCACCTTGCAGTAATGCATTTCAGTTTAATTTTGGTTTCTTACAGCAACCAACAAAGATGCTGTTGCCCACCCATAACGTGAGTGGGTGTATCTATCTCCCTTGGGAAATTAGGCTGCGATGTTAGAAGCCTAGTGCAACTTTTATATACTATTTAAAGATTAAGGTACTGAAGATTTAGTCCGTAAAAATAGGTCTGGTTTATCTACGTTTCCTGTTGAGAAGTTGTAATTTTATTTGCGGTGTGACAACTGAGAATAAGATGCCAAATCACTTTGAATAAGTAGCTAACATGGTTTTCTGTTGAGATTCCTGCTTGGGACCCCAGCTCTTTTTATTAGAAATCTGCCTGTGATGTAGCTTTTGAGTAATTGTGTGCCCCATTAGTCCTTTTCTTAAAGCCTGGGCCATTAGGTCACAGCTTGTGGACAAATTTGATGGGACCTCAAGAGTTGTGCAGAGCTACAATAATCACTTCTTCAAACATTTACTAACTTCTGAGGAGTTGAGTAAGAACCTCCACTCATCCCATCTGAAATGCTGTGTGGATGAAAGCTACTCTTCATCTTGGTGATGAAGAATAGGAAAATCTCTTCTGAAGGGTGATCGGCGTATTGTCCTGTGGAGAAAGAACTGCTGAACTCCTCACTTGGGCCAAGAAAAAAGTATAAATATGGCCCTGTAGTAACAGAAGTTCTGGCGTGATCCGTTTGCTTGAACTTGCCTATATAATGGGGGTGGTGGTGTCTCAAACTGTAATGCTTTTATTTATGTAGAAAAACAAACTGAAGCTTCTGGGAGTAAATTCTTTAAAGGTTGTCCAGTTACTATTGTCTGTTATGTAGCTTGAGTTCCAAACTGGCCTTTGTTATTGTTTGTCCCTTGGCAGAAGGATTCTAATCCTCCAGGCTTCCCTGCTTTCTCCAGCTACATCAGCTGGTCTAATAAAAAAATACATGCTTTTCCCACAAAGTTAGCTTTATTTTAGGGAATATCTGGCTGTGGGTATGAACACATAATTCGGGAAAGTCAAAAGTTAATGGCTTAAAAAACATGAACCTTTATTTCTGTTTTATTTATCTGATTTTGTTTATTCTTAGTAGATAGTGATCTTTTTGTCTTAAAACCTGACGTTCTGACTTATTTTCATTCCTTGATATCAATGAATTCTTTGCTTTCCTGTCCCTGGACGTTACACCAGAAGAGACCGTTAGTTGATGGGTCTGAATTCATGACTAACACTGGCTGATGAATTGTATTTATATTTTTGTAGCTTTAGTAATCTGTGTTACACATCACTATGTTTGTTAGACTAGCATGCCGTCTTAAACTGAAGACAAAATGGAAATACTGTACTATGAAGTATTTTCCAGATGTGGAAAACTTCTTGCTTTTGGTATTGTTTGTACCAGATTTAATTAGTTGACGGAACTCTTTTGTGCCCACTTCCCCCTTTCTTAATCTTATTTATATTTTGCACAGAATTAACATAGTTTTTCTGTCCTGACTTAACAATTCTGTGTGCATCTCCAATGAGTGGAGGAGCCCCTTTGCCATAGTATTACTGGGACCTGCTCCCAAGTTACTTGCTCAGCCTAACCTGCAAGCACTTCCCAGGGTCGCGGCTCTGCTGCACCGCGTCACCTGTGGGCATCTCTCAGGGTCACCACTCTCCTGCACCGTGTCACCTGTGGGCACCTTCCATGGTCACTGCTCTCCTGCACCGCGTCACCCATAGGCACCTCCCAGGGTCACTGCTCTCCTGCCCCGTGTCACCTGTGGGCATCTCCCAGGGTCACTGCTCTCCTGCCCCGTGTCACCTGTGGGCATCTCCCAGGGTCACTGCAGTCCGTCCCCATGTAACATTCTGTTCCTAGCGCCTGCGTTCCAGGTCTGCGCTTTCTGTTCTAGTTAAAGGTGCGCTGGGTCTTAGCATTGAATACTTGCGATTTTCTAGAAAGTTTTGGGTTTTCTAAAGACCAAGTGGGGAAAAACCATGCGGAGTATGTTGGTTTGTGATTTTGGGGTGGTTTTTTTTTGTTAGTTTTTTTGTTTTTTTTTAAATGTACCACAGTTATAACTTAGTAATTGTACAACAGTAAGTTATCATTAATTAGAGAAAACATCTTAAACATTGTGACAAAGGTTAAAGCCATTGTGGGGAAAAAAATGTTTTTGTGGTGTTTAGCAGAGCTAAAGTAAAGTACATAGCTCAAGAGGAAGTTGTGCTGAACTGGTTTTGGTATGGGAATTAAAGGCGAAACCAAAGGTCTTTAGTTTTCTAATGGAGTGGTTTTGAAGAAGATTTTTCAGGGCTAATATTTGAAGAAAATTAAACCAGCATGAGTTAAGGATAAAACACTATAATAATGGAAAGGAAGAGACAATAAAAGAATGAAGGAACTGTATTCTGAAGATAAAGATATCGTTGCGGTCATATAACTTACATAGCAATCTCTTATTCTTAGTAATCTTTTTCTTTCAGTGTTTGAGCAGCCGCCTGAAGTGACTGCTTTTATCGTGGCAGAAGCCCTCCTTTAGGTTTGGTTTGGTTTTGCATTGTTACTAATTCTCAGCATATTGTTTCATTGTCCTTTCAGAGGTAGGTTACAGCTTACATCTCAGAAATTCCTAAAAAGTCATTTACCTTTAGGACCGTAAATAGATTTGCGCAGAACATGCCTGTCTCTTTGTGGAAGCCAGTGTGCAGCAAAGGAATAAGAGAGTCCGTTACCCAGAGGATGACTTGTCTGTTTTAGAGCACTAAATGAAATAAGTTTACTTTTTTAAGCTGTCTTGTTAAAGAAAACATACATTTATGGTGTTTCTTTTTATTTAGTTGGTTATTTTTATTTCTCCACATAGAAAATGAAGTTTGAAGTTGTTACTCGGTAAAGTCCCGGGAATTTTAGGTGTGAGAAACCAGCCCTAGGCAGAGTTCTCTCATACGTCTCTACCCTGTCCGACTGTTGTGCTGCTGAGTTGCAGTATCCCCTTACAAACATGGCTTAAGAAAAGGGAAGCCCAACTTTTATACTTCTCCCTCATTCCGTTAGAATTTATTGCAAATTGTTTTCCCTTTCTTACTAAGTTGTATCTGTATAGGCAGTGGCATCCCGTCAGCCCGCAGTGACGTGAGTGTTTGGTCAAGTGGTCTTCCCTGTGGCTCTGGCTTAAAAGAGGGATGGGATAGCTAGTGAATCTCTTAATTAATTTTCCTCTTTGCAGACAGGACATTTATGTAGCCAGTAGAGACATGCCATCTAATTAGTAAGCTGGAAGACACCAAACATTGTCCTCTCCTGCTGAGGAGCAAGCTCAGTAAGGAGAAACATTTTAGTTAAGGAGTAGTTCAACTTTAGGAAAAGGTAGGCACAAAAAATTCAACAAAACTAAGCAGCTAAGCAGTATTTGCTCAAATAAATTCCTCTGACTGATTGTCAATGGAGTCTATCAAGTACTTAATAGGGAGACTTGTGTTGTTACTTAATATACTTTTGAAAGCCATTTAGATACAATTTGAAGTTGTTTTCAGATACATGCTATAAATAAGACCTATCAAGCATGCTACAAAGCAAGGGAGCGATTACGGCTGGGGAGCAAAGTAAGTCTATGAGGAAAGGAAACTGAAAATTATTGTCAATAACATCAGAAGTGTTTGTTTCCCATCAGGAATATATGTAAAATATGGAGCAAAATATTAAGGGCTGTTATTATCAGTCTTTGAAACCTATATACAGAAGCCACCTCTGCTTTGGAGTATTGCTTTCTAACGCAAACAAGGAAACAAGACGAGAAGGGAACCATAACCCAGTCTGTGGGATTTCATTTCTCTCTGGATATGCTGTCCTCGCAATAAGCTTGTAGAAGAGAATGATCTAACTAGTGGAGCTAACTGATTAGTAAAATGTTTCAAGCAATGATGTGTACCTGTTTGAATGTCTTAGTGTCACACCCCTCTCATGAGAGAGGGGGGAAGTGACTCAGATTTGCAAATCCCCAACAGTGTGGACTGAGGTGAGACAACTCTCAAGGTCCATACAAAAACACTTACTAGATTCCCACAGTGATTAATATATGTCTTAACTGGGTTCACGATAACTGGTTAGGTATGCAACAAATTATGGCAAACGGTAAAACAAAGTATGGCAAGTGGTAAGGTACGCCTTGCGTTACTTAGCAGCGCATATACAACAAATTATACCATGAATTGTGGCGAGTGGTAAGGTATGCCTTGCGTTACGTACTTTAAAAGAAAAAGAGAAAAGAAAGAGAGAGAGAGAGAAAGAGATCACCAGTTCTGGTTCCAGCGTTGGTCCAGCCAACAGGGGTGTGTGGTTCGTAGGAGCGCTCCTCTGTGGATCTCCAGGGAAAAAAAGTCTTCTCTTTTTCTAGGGGCACTTATTTTCCCCTTTTATGTTCGCAGTATCAGTACCACCTGCCCTGCTGTTACGGTGCTCAGGTTTCTCTCCCCCCAAGGGGAAGTGTAGCATGATTTGAGTGGAGAGACGAGTCCTATAGTCACGTATGTTTAGCATGTTCTTGATAATCTTCCTTAGCATATGCAGGGGTGTGACGTTTAATGTGCATTTTGCAGATCATGAGGCAAAGGTCATTCATCGGACACGATGGCCCCAAAAATGGAGAAACTAACAAGCTTTACAAGTTGGGCAGAAAGCCCTTCACAAGACTTCCCCCCCCGGACACATCCTGTGCTGTCCAGAGGAGTTTTTCTCTCCTGGGTCTCACAAGAGATAAGCAGGTGTTAACCTTGTCAGTTCTTTGAGCACAAGGCCTACATTGTCCAGGCCTACAGCCATATCTCAACATCCTTGCGAGTGTTTGAGACATTCCTCAGAGTCCACCCCCCCAGTCTTTCGTCTCTCACCATTTGTTTCAGAGAATTTCCAAGTCGTCTCTTACACTTAGCTACAAATGCGGCACATGGAAAAAATTGACTACTGGCCAAGAAGGAAAATAGCTGTATCTGGGTACAGTTTTGGTCTACAAATTGCTGACATTTTGTTTTAATTTTCTAGTGGTCGTTATTTTTCCTATCTAACAGCAGACCAGCTAGTGTGGTTCTAGTAGAGGCGAACTGTGGTCCAGTGAATTCCCTGCTATGGGCTCTGTCCATGCAGAGAGTTCTCTGGAGAGTTGACACTTTATGCCTTACGTGTGAGTGGCACTCTGGACATCACTCAACCGACAAGGGGCGTTTAGGTAAGATTTTATCCAAACTTAAGAGTGACAGGGAGTCAAAGTGATTGCGTTCCTTTAGCAGCACTACTTGGTAGAGAGCAAACTCTGCTTTCCCAGGGACTGCAGGGGAGGTGCAATCAGCATCTCCAGTTGACTGCAGTCTTTTGTGAGCTCATGTAAAAATGAGTGAAAACTCTTCTTACCCATCTGTATTGCTAGGTTAGCATGAGAGAGCATTTACAATTTGAATAGCGTAATACCATATTTAATGTATACTGAGTTAAAAAAAATCAGAAATTGATTGCAAGTCTCTTGAAATGAGCCCCAGCAGGACATCTGCTGCTAAGGTTGGGTTACGCTTAGCAAGATGGTTACAACTAGCAGGAGGTCTTGAATACAGACTTCTGATTAGAAAAGCTCTTTAGTTTTAAAATTCTTTCCTAATTTATAGATGAGGAAAAACGTTTTTCCGCATGCATAGATAGATCTCAGTACAGAGAGCCAATCGTGCAGAGTTTTTCTTTCAAGGTGCTGGGAATGATAGGCAGATTTCAAGTAAACCTTTTGAAGACTGCAAAAGATAAAGGTAGCAAAAGTATTTCTTGAAAGCATTTGAGAGCTTTTTCACTGTGTATTGAAAACAATTAGCAATAAAGAAAATATTTAGGGCCGTCAAAGTGTAACTTCTCTGCCAGTTTGTATACTGGCATCCTAGGGCTTCTTTTTCTTTTTGATAAAAGTGAAACATTGCTTTGCTTTAAATTGTTTCTTAAAAAATTACTTCATAGCTGGAATTAGTCACCCCAGGCATTCTCTTTGCTAGTGCTTCAAATAAGCATAAAGCTAAAATATTAATGATGCCGTAGTGTTATTCATGATTTGCGGCTTGATAAGCTGATCCTCACAACGGCCTTTCAAATGTCTTTCTTGTTTTATAAAGGATTGGAGAGGAATTGTTGGCTGCTAGGAGCTGCTTGTGTCTTCTGAACTGCCGTCGATCAAAATTAGCAATTTTTAAAATTCTATTTTGTTTTGTTTCCTCTACCCTTACCATGTATAATGGGCTGCAAAGTTGACTTTAAGTCTTGAGATGCAGATGGAACTGTATGAGAATTAAATCCTCTGTGCCTTCATTTGAATGACTTCACCAGCCTGCTGCAGCGTTAGGACTTTGAAGATAGCTTCTTGTAATAAAGGTATACAGCCTTAAAATATCACAGCAAAATTAAGAAAAAAATGTGTAGCATACTTAAATGAATTACACCCTTGCAGTGTTACATTTTCGTATTAGTTTTGTTTTGGTTTTATGTGATTTTCCTTTCCCTGCCCTACTGAAATACTGCAAACCAGTCTGAAGAGGAAGATGCTTATGAATGGCTGTATGATCTGCTCGTGTGGATGTATCTGCTAAATTCCTGCCATAAATGGAAGGGATGGATAAGACCGTGTCCTTTACTCTTCTTCCTCATGGAAGGACTTTCTTTTTTTAACGCTATGTTCTTGAGTGCTTTGTCTCATCCAAAACGAATCGCTTCTCTTGAGAGTGTGTAAGATACTTATGATAACAAAAAGGAAGGATAATGTCTAAGTATTCCTTAGTACAAAAACAGTTCTTCATTTAATTTGTAATAGAACCTTCAAGGTCTTTGGGAGATGATCTCATAGACCTCAGTGAGAGCAAATCTGGAAGAGCAATGCAGTCTTGAATGTGTGCCTAATCTGAATCTGTCCACATTCAGTGCAATTAGGACTTTTTTTTTTTTGCTGTGCCTTTTTGCTTTTCGTACAGTAACTGAAGTTAAGTATTATTTTTATAATTAACTATAATCAGTCTTATAGAGTTTATGCAAACCACAGAAAATACCTTCTATAAAATAAATAAATAAAATGTTTTAGTAATTAAGTATAATTACCCAATAAACATACTGGGTAATTCGGTCCATAGGGTTACATGCTAAACTTTCATTTACGCGAATACAGAGCATTACCACTGAGGTATGGATATTTGCTGGTGCGACTGAGAGCAAAATTTTGACTCACTGTGTTTTCTGAGCGTGTTAACCATCCTCCACAGTGCTCAGTCTTGTTCAGCCATGCCTAACCTATAAAATATGATTTTCTGTGAGATTACATTCAAGACTGATCCAACCATCATTTTTTTATTTATCCCCAAAAGCAACAGTCAATACTGATCTAGCTCGCCATAAGCCCTTTCTACTTAAATCCACATTTACTATAGTTTTTCTTACTTTTACTTATGTTGGAAAATCCTCTTAGTCCATTCTGATACAGTTTGATATTACCATTCTCCTGCGAGTATATTCATAATTCCTTTTTCTTGATTCTTTGATTGCTTTTTCTTTAGAGGAAAACTAAGGAGGGGGAATCCTTTCCCATCTGATGTGTAAACAGCAGTATCATTGCTTCTAATTGACAAAACTTGTGGCAATTTTGTCTTCTTAATAATTCACTTGTTTTCTAAATTGGTTCTTATACTGACAATAGGTAGATCAATATTCTAACTCCATGGTTGTAATTGCATCCTTAAATCAATATTTACAAAGCTCTTGGCAAGGAATAAACTGCTCCCTCAATTTAGGTTAATAGTAAAGCAGCACTCCAACATCCAGATCAGGATTTTTAGGGACAAAACCCAGTAGTTCTCCCACAAGGCTAATTTTGTTTAACACCAATACCTAAATTTGAATATTAGATATAAATACAGTCTCTTCCAGAGCTAACAGTGAAGTCATTGCACCAATTTTTTGACAGTAGAAAGTTAGTATGCTTGAAATTCCTTAACACTGTAATTCACTTTTTTGTGTTAATTTACACTACTTTTTTGTGATATGAAGACCATAGATAGCAAGTGTATATAATAATTTACACAGGAGTATTCCAATAAATTTTAATTAGTGCAAGTATTTTTCTCAAAGTATAGAGGTAGTATTGCATACTCTAAAGATATTTTTTTTTGGCTGTATTAATTGATCAATTAAGCTGGCTAATTTTAGGCGTATCAGAAGTAAAATAAATCTTAGCAGTGATGCAACAATCATATTTACTTGTTGTTAAAAGTGTTAACAGTCATGCAAAGAGGACATTATTTGAGAGGTCTGTTAGCAGGAAGAAAAAGATGAATATATGATTGCTGGCAATCGAGGTAGTTTTCTGTAAAACTGATCTTGCCAAATAAATCATGTTATCATCATCACATAGGAAGTGCTAATTGAAAGCGAAGCATGGTGGTTTTCAGGGGCTGTCTGAATCGGCTTATGTTCTGCAGGGGGATGGGTTTTTCTCATAAAGCCTTTTCTCCTGCAATACTGAACCCACAGTATTTTTTCCTAATTTCAAGGGAGAATGTTCATTGAAAGCTGTATCTAATATGAGCCCACGCTGAAACAGGTAAATTAAAACCAATGCCTGTGTTCTGTGTCTCCTTTCACATGCCCTTTTATGTTGACATTGAACTTTGGGGTAACAGAGTATTTTATAGCATGAAAAAGAAAATCCCATAATCTTTATTTTTTAATTATGTTGCTAAGTAAAAACATAATACCTAATTTAAATTGAACTTTAATTACTTTTATCTGAAATCTTACCCTTTTTAGACACTTTTTTTTTTTTTTTGAGAACTAAGGAGGGATTGAGTTTAAACATTAACTCGACACTGACTGTTGGGGAAAAAGAAGTTGTTGGGTTTTTTTTCCTGTGGCAAGTTAGATAATGATTGTCTAAAGAGCTGCAGGACAGACATCAGCACCATGCTTCACACTCATCTCAGATGAGCTATAACTGGAAGCATGCACTTGACTTGCCAGGTTTCTGCATCTTTATTTGGAATGCTACCAGCAGGCACCATTTTTACTTTGGGAAACTGGTACTTTCAAGGATGTTGGCAGCGGTGGTTGTAACGCCTGCTAGTTAAAAAAATTGCATTCTAGTACAGTAATATCTTGTGCTTGATATTTAGGATTGCCTTTTATCCCGTGGGTTTCCATACTGCTCTCTAAAGTATATTTACACGTAATCATTTCACTGTCCACTTAAAAGCGTTACCAAAGGATTATCATGGAGTTTGGTACAGGAAGAAAACCATCTCTGAAACAGAATGCAAAGCATTTGAGGATAGCCAAAAAAAAAAGGTGTCTGATCATGTAACACCAGATCACTTCTTTATTTGCCATTTACCATGTAGGCATGTGGACAATTAAGAGTAATGCTCTTTGATATCAGAGTTCAGGCATAAGTATTAAAGCTCTAACAGCTACTGCAATGATACTAAAGTTTATTATTTTCATATTGTTTTTATCGATCACTGTCAAAGTGCCTTACAAAAGAACTTACTGTTATTGTTGCCATCTTGCAGATTAGGAAGCTGAGGCACGGGGAGGGGAAGTGAGATGCCCAAAGCTACTAAACGGACTCGTGCGAGTGGAACATGCCAAAACCAGGTTTCCTATGTGTGGATTAAAAGCTTTGTTTCTAAGGATACAATGCCTTCCCTTTGCTTATGGAGATACGACATTCCAGGACCTACAATCCCAAACCATTACAATCATGGGAGATTTGTACGCTGTTTGAGAGACCATCTTGTTCTGATACTTTCAGACTTGTAAATCACTTTTATTGACCATTTCTTTAGGCCAACCGCACTGTTTTTCTCCTGATAGACTGCAAAAATGTTAGTTTTCCAGTCTGTAGTCCACCCAGATGCTTTCTGCTTCTTTGCTGTCTTTCCTTCTCAAATAAATGCTTTTTTGGTGCGCTGCTGTTTCTGAGCAACCTATATCCTATGACTACATCCGATGCAGATCCATCAAATCACTGGCTCTTATGAGTACTGTATTTAACAGAAAATTTCTTGATGTGGCGACTGCTTGATGGTTTATGTTGACTGTTACAGGGCAGGAAACCACATTCTTAAGTAAAAAGCTGATTTGAAATATAACTTTAAGTTTGCTAAACTTGGGAATGGTAGAAAACATTCACTTCAGAAAACTGCCTCCTCAGAAGTTATAATGAGACTATTATAGCTATATCATTTGTATTTTGGCAGCATGCACAGGTTTTTGAATGTTTTCTTTCCTTTAGAAATGTTGAAATGGAACTGTGTTTTAAAAACGTTGCAGAAAATCTGAGAATTCCTCTGGCAAAATTTCAGTGAATCAGCAATTTAGGGATCTTTAAAAAAACAAACAAACAAACAAACAAACAAACCCACAAGAATGATTTAAGAGTAAAATTAAATTTTGACAAACTTCTTTGGGTGGTTTAATTGACAGTATTATGTTTAAAAAAAAGAACTGAAAGGTAATTTTGTAGGTCAAAAGTATAAACTTTGAGACACTAAAAGTGGGAATTAAACCTCAGCTATAAGCATATATATAACTGTAAGCATTTGGTTATTATTTTTCCCTCTCCCATCAAGCTGAAAAGATGATAGTGGGTTCTTTGAAAATTATAGCTAAAGGATACCATATAGTGGTACTGGCTTATGATGTGCAGTCAGGTGTTTCTTTTCAGTATTGATTTACATGGGTCACGAAAAATTAAGAATGAATGCTAAGGAGGGTGACCCCTTCTCTTGAGCATGCACAGTGTACAGGGGGTGTTCCCAGACATCTGGCAAAGAGTGACCTGTGCAGTAAGAGTGACCGGCATGCAGCGAGCCCCGCTGACTTGGCTGTAGGAGAGGACGATGCTTCAGACACACGCCGCGCCTGAATTTCCCCGTGCTGAGCTGTGGGCAGTGATGCATTTGGCAATCGAGTTTTCCTACATGATGAAGCAAGCTGCTCTCTCTGAACTTCACTTTGCGAGGTGAAATGCCAGCAAATTAAGATTAAAAACATCTGCAGGTGACTGTATTTTTTTAATGGATTGGGACTGCAGGCCGTAATTCAGCACTTAATCTGCCTAAGCCTGTCAACACAGGGAGCTGAACCTCCACCAGCTACTGCACATGATTCTCTCCGGGAAGCCAAGGCGCTCGGCAGCTTGTTTTTTCTATATCATCAATCGACACAGCAGGCTTTAACTAACTCATGCCTGTGACACCAGCTGTTGCAAAGCATTATTTTGGAAATCCATTGGTCATCCCACTGCAGTGGGATTGTTGTCTTTTTATGGGCGTTATTTCTTAATTTACTGTTGATACGTTGCAGTAATCTCACAAGTTATTTATTAGCATGTCAGTACTACATGCCGTATGCAATAAGTACTGACCTTACCAAAGCCCTCTGCGTTTTCACAGCCCAAAATAAGCAGGCCATTTCAGATATTTAAAAACTACATGAGAATCCAGGCATTTGCTTTTTATGTAAAACTTTTAACTTTGTGTGAAATCAGTGTGGCTCCCCATTTGAAAGCGGCTAAAATTTCTCTGGGGCCTAAAGTATTTGGTTTGTAAGATACTTATCACTGCTATTATTTAAATAATATGACGCACCCATTTTATTCAAGAAATAAAAAAACCCTGTGAAGTATCACTGCTAAAATACCAATTTTAATCCAGCTTTGAATCATAATTAAAAATCAATGATTTAAATTAATTTGGACTTAAATGTGATGGCAGCCTACATTCAGCACTGTTACTTTGTACTATGGGGACATTTCTGTGAGAAATTAGTATTTTAGTGAGTGCATTATCATTTTCTAGGTTTAAAGAACAGCATTCATGTCATCTTAAGTGATCATTTCATGTTTTTATCAGTTACAGGAAGCTTTTACTTTCCCTGCTAGCTGTAGGACTTTTACCAGCCTCCAGGTAGAGTACGACCCATTAACCGCTATTCTTTTGTCCAATGAGATTTTACCCATCTGGTTTCCCTCCATCCAGATACAAGAATATTGTTGGAGGCAGTGTCAAAGACCTTTCTAAAGCTGAGTTAAATGACATCTACTACTCTCCCGTCGTACGTAAATTCAGTCATTGTATCGGAGAAGGCAATCAGGATGGTCAGACATGATTTACCCTAGATAAATCCGTTTTCTGTGCCCAGACACCTTTTTCATGCGCCCAGAAGCGTGCTGCAAGATGACTTGCTCCATGATTTTTCCAGGGACTAAGGTGCAGCTGGCTTGCCTATATTTCCCTGGATTATTCTTTTGACCTTTCTTCATGACATTTACTTTCTCCCAGTCACCAGGGATCTCCATTACTTTTCAAAGACAATATAGAGTGGTGTTAGAAGGACGTTGGCCAGTTCTCTTCAGCACTCTTAGATGCAACCTGTCACGTCCTGTAGACAGTTATGGTTTGAGTTCTCTCAAGTAATCCCTGATTCAATCCTCACCTACTGGTGGTGATTCTCAGTGAGCTCTTTCAATGGTCACAGGGGCTGAGAGACCGACTGAGGCACAGGCAACTCTGAGTACTTCAGCCTTACCTGTGTGTGCTCTCACTAAATCCCACACCCCATTCAGCAGCAGGCTCACACTCTCCTCCTTCAGCCTTTTTGTTACCAATGTCGTTGTAAAATCTCTTCTCATGGCCCTTGGCATCCCTTGAAATGTCTTGGCTTCAGTTGAGCTTTGGCTTTCCTGAGAGCATCCAGGCATGTCCATGTGATTTTTCTAAATTTCTCCTTTGTAGCATGTCCCTGCTTCCATCTCCTCTGTGCTGTCTTTTTAAGCTGGAGTTCTGTCATGAGTTCCCTCCTTAGGGAAGTTGGTCTGATATGTCTTCATGTTTAGAAATTTTGCAAATTATTGTGTTCCTGCTAACGGAAGCTGTAGCGCATACAACACTCTCAAACACAGGTTAGAGACGCTTAGTTCAGAAGTTTTATTACTGTTATCCAGAACAAAATCTCCTTGTTCTATAATTTATTTAATACTTGGGAGGGGAAAGGGAGATCCAACTTAATCTATTATTTAATATTTTTTTTAGTCCTTAGATGATAATTAGGGAAGATAAATTATCTGGTACAGCTATTACAATTTTTGGCATCCTGATGGATTCTATTTTGACAAAAGGATTCCACAGTAACATATATATTTTTTGACGTCTTAATCACCTGTTCCTTTAATCATCTTTAATAAAGAAATATAAAATTTGATGATGAAATACGGTGAGAAGCCTGACAGGTAAAGATCAGTAATTTTAACTATTCCTAAAGGTGTCTTTGGCAATGTTCCTCCTTCTTATGTACATGTTTAGTATTTATGGAGCAAAGTATAGTAGCTTAAGGTTAAACGTAAGTACGTTCAGTTTAATCTTAATTGCATCATTTTTTGTTCACTTTATGTAGTAATCAAAAGGTATATAATAAAATTTTTATTTTCAAGAGTGAGAGCAAGGCAAACTATTTTTTTTATATAAAATGATTTTACCTTCTTATTGCCTGGGTCTTTCTTTTGGCATGAGATGGCAAAGTAGCTGTGGATCGTTGCCGCCTTTTCTGTAGCACAGCTTGTTATGCATGGTGCATCCAAGAGAAAGACTGGGGAGTATGGGGTGATGACGGTGAGCGCAGGGGAATAAGACTTTCCAGCAGCAGGGGAGGCAGCATGGCTGGCTCTCCATGGCATAGCCGCTGCTCTCAACTCTTTTCTTCAACTCTGCTCCCCAGAGCAAAAATGGTCTTGTCCTTGGATGAGCAAAGCGCTCCCTTGCGCTGTTGGGAGCCCTTCAGCTATCTCAAGAGTCGCAAATTATTTTAGGAGGCTGAGACAAAGGCGACAGAATTTTAATTGCAGACTCATTTCTGGTGGGCCCGTAGAATCAGGTGTCTGAAGGAGAGTGACTGGCTGTGGGAACCGTGTCAGTACTGTAATGGTATAGGATCATCCATTTAGATCTCAATATTAATGAGTTTTGCTGCATGCTTTACATTCATTTGTTGAATCCAGCTGCATACAGCAGTTGTTTACATTATTTCACTGAAGTATGTGTAAAAAGATTTGTATGATAAAGTATCCATAGCAAAGCTCGAATAAATTTACTACAGAGATGAATACATACAGTGTTTCGGATGTAACAGCCTAACCGGATGTCATCTTTGAGCCCATGCGCTGTATGTAATTAAATGGTGAAATATATTTGCACATAATCCAGCGTGTGCTGCGCCAAGCACCTGTGCTTGCTGGTTTGATGAAGAGCTGGTTTTATGAGGAGATTCCTTAGTGTCTCGCTGCCTGGTTTGCTTTACGTGTTGCCATCCAAGCGGTGTACTGAGTAAAAAGACTAATTCTGAAGATCTGATGGGGGGCAGACAGGAGAGGGTGAGAAGGCCAGTTTATTAACTACCACTTTGACATTTGACAGCGAACAACTCACTCTGAGTGGTCCTGAGGAGGTGAGTAGGGAGGAGAATTGCTTTATAGCCACATTGCTGCTACACTGCCCCTGTCCCTGTAAATCTATCCCTGCTCACTCGGCCTTTTCCTGCGTGGGATTGTTGTGACACTGGATTTTGCTTAAAATCACAGAAAGGTCAGAGTTGGAAGGGATCTTAAAGATCATCGAGTTCCAACCCCCCTGCCATGGGCAGGGACACCTCCCCCATGACGAGGTTGCTCAAAGTCCCACCCAACCTGGCCTTCATCACCTCCAGGGATAGAGCTTCCACAGCTTCTCTGGGCAGCCTGTGCCGGTGTCTCACCACCCTCAGAGTGAAAAAATTCTTCCTAATATCTATTCTAAATCTCCTCTCTTCCAGTCTGATGCCACTACCCCTCATCCTATCACTACGTGCTCTTGTAAAAAGTCCCTCTCCAGCTTTCTTGTAGGCCCCCTTCAGATACTGGAGAGCTGCTATAAGGTCTCCCCGAAGCCTTCTCTTCTCCAGGCTGAACAACCCCAACTCTCTCAGCCTGTCTTCAGAGGAGAGGTGCTCCAGCCCTCGGATCATCTTTGCGGCTCTCCTCTGGACCTGCTCCAACAGGTTGTTGTCCTTCTTACGTTAGGGGCTCCAGAGCTGGGCACAATATTCCAGGTGGGGTCTCACCAGAGCAGAGTAGAGGGGCAGAATCCCCTCCCTCGCCCTGCTGGCCACGCTGCTTTTGATGCAGCCCAGGAAGTGGTTGGCTTTCTGGGCTGCCAGCAGACATTGCTGGCTCGTGTTGACGATGGGCGCAGATCCTGGAAACTGAACTCTGAATGAAATACACTGCCTGAATTTGGGTGTTATATAAGGCTCAGGCAACTAGAGGGGAAAGATTTTATTAGTGGAGCATGGGGAGAATGCTGTCCTGGAGAGGGGCTTTCGTACCAGTGGTATGTGCCAATCCTTAACCCTGGCTGTAGGTATTTTAGGTAGTCTGGTAATAAAACTGGACTCGATGCCCCTGCAAAATTGCTGTTTGATCTGATGTCATTCTTTGTGCATCTTTCTGCATAAGGAATAAAAAGAATATAAATATAAAACCTCTGCAAACAGCTTTGAAATCTCTGATGCAAAGTGCTGTAAAAAATGAATTTACTTGCGCATCTTTGAGAAAGTGATAAGGAGGGCTGTGGGGAAGGGATGGATCTGTGCATTCCCTGAACAGGTTATTAGAACTTTGCTGTGAGTCGGGACAGTGTCCTTGATTACCTCTCATGGTGAAGGGTAAGGATATTTAAACCATATTCTGTATGAGTATAGTCTTTCCTACTAACATAGGACAAAACAATCGTAAACAGTGAGTTGTAGTGTGAGGGCAAATGATGTGAAGTACTTTCTGTCTCTGCATGCTGTATGTTGCAGGAAGATAATGATGAAAGAGTTTTTCATTCCAAAGGGAATAAAGCCAAACCATGTGTGCGCTTGTCCTGCCTGCAAGCTGTATCTCTTTTTCCTCTCCAGTGTGAAAGTAGAATTTGTCACCTTGTAGTGTAACTGCAATTTATCTTCTACTTTGTTCCTTTTTCTGTTTGGTTTTGGTATATCAATCAATATGTAGATTTCTTTCTACCTGTGTGCAAAGCTCTGTAAATTATTCGCAAATGCTCCTAAGTGATTATTTGCGTTAGTTTATCTTCAGATTAGCAACAGGTTTTACTTTGTCTCGTATTCCTTTGTACGTATGTATCAAAACACGGTTTGGTTTCGACTGTGAAACTCAGGGAAGGCATTTTTATTTATTTAGATGACCTGCTTTTTCTTGAAATACTAAGTTCTGTTAGATTTTGTCATTTATTTTTAAAATGTGAGTTGTTTTAATTGTGATGTAGTATGTTACTGTTTTATAAAAGAGAGATATGTGATTTATCGTGGTTCTCTGAATAAGTCTGCAGTGTCCTGATGTTCGAGAGGTAGCACACACTGTTTTGCCTGCCATCAAGCCAAGGCGGAAGATGTAACTCACGTACAGAGCATGGAAATACATTTGTATGGAAAACACAACACGGATTCTCTGGTCAAATGTCAACTTGAGAAGATATAGATATCCTGACTTTTCTAAGTTGTCCAGCCTGCAGGCGTAAACTCCTCGCAGCCAAACATGCTAAGCTTCCTGGGGTAGTCCAGAGCAGAGAGATGGTTTTCTGTTCTCTTAGGAGGTAAAGGAAAAAGCCTCAGGCAATGTGGAGGACAGCATTGCGGAAAAGGAGGAGTGAGTTGGAAGGAAATACGAAGGTGCTGCGTTAGAGAAGGGGATCCAGGAAACAGTGCAGTCGGGGGGAGGAAGAAGGGGATGCCGGTTGACTGGCTGAGCCCTACTGCAGTAAGGAGAGATGGACAGAGAGCACAACCTGGGATGTTAGAATAGGAAGGAGGGTTCAGGCTGATCTTTTGAAGTGCCATTTTGCCTACAGCCATAATTCTTTGGCTGCAGGCATTTTTTCTTCCTGGAAGGGACTCTTTCTTTGCTGCATCACAGGCATCTGTCTGTTAAAAATACAATTTAGTTACGTGCTTTTGGAAAGTCGTATGTATGTCAGACACCCATCATTAATACACCAATGCCCCAGGCTTCTGATTTGCTCCCGGAAAAGTGGTACAAAGAGAGAGTAAGTTTGGGGTGTGCTGACCCTGCAGAACAGGGGCCCCTTCAGCACTGTCACTGCCTTTGAAGAACACTGGTTGTGTATCACTTGAGACAATTCTTTTGCTCTTCAACTGTGTGAAGTTACCACTTCCTACTAATATCCAACATTTCTCGTGCTTAAGAAGCCTTCAGTCTTTTTGACTATGTATATTTATAAAATCTGCTCTTAGGACAATTTGCTTCCACCATACTACTGCTCTGGCAACATATGTATTACCTCTTTTCTTCAGATGCACATGTATAAATACTGCTGACCCTTTTTTTGTACTGCTGACCCTTTTTTTGTACTGCTGACCCAGTATTATGGTTGAATACTTAGATAAAATCTAAAATCTGATACTATCTGGAAAGTAATTTCTTTTAATGATTTTAGTAAAGAACTTTTAAACAATTTTATTGTTAGGCTAGAGGAAAAGTTAGTAGAAATTATCGTTATTATTAGCCTCTTAAGTTTCACAATTGATTTCTGGCTTCCTGTAAGATGCTTATAAATAAATTAAGTCCTACTAGAAACGTGGAAAAAAGGCTTTTAAAGTGAGCTGTATCATTAAAATCTCCTAATGAAGTCATAATACGTTTTGCTTTTGTTCTGTGTATGGACAGGACCAAAATTGTAATTCAGTCTTTACTTATATCCATAGATTTTAATTACAGCAGTGCCCATCTTGCTGAAGGATTTAGCATGGCGTATGCATTACTTTTTGATAGAAATAAAGTAGCTCAGTATTCAATTGCTAGAAGAAGTATTGGAATATGGTAGTCACATATCTGACTTCATCTGCAGTTGTAATGCACTTAAGTTGGATTGTAGTAAAAATGACAAAACTTCCCCCCCACACCCTGTGATCTCATTGAAGTTACCTCAGCAAGCAGGTCTGGCTAGTAGTGTGCTGATCCTGTAACAAGGAGAGAAAGTTGTGAAAGAAGCAGCAATACCGTATAAGCAGAGTAAAATGAAGGGTAGCTTTCCAGTGGGATTATATGTCCCTTAAGAAACCAGAAACATTCTACTATACTATTCCTCCCCCAGAAAAGCCCCGGCTGACACAAATGGGTGACTCTGTGGCTGAGATTGGCTGGAGAATCCGTTATTACTAGTTTTTGAGATTAGGCTGTGGAGTTTAAGGTAGAATTAATACGTTGCGATCTCTTGTTATCTCTGTGGGATGCTTTGTTCATATGGCTCTTGCTCTTTCATTAGAGCCTGAAGACAATTTGACTGTTGGCCGATACGTATGACTCATATTGATACTGTAGGACTTTTTTTTTTCCCAGTTGGGATTCCCAGAGCTTCCAAACTAGAAAGTTTCATGATTGTTAGTAAAGGTTCATAATTTCTTCTTGACTCTGTACTTTAAAACCTATGTGTGGCTGGGAAAATCAGAGTCTCTGCCTATAGAAATGCCCCTTGTTTATGTCTCCTGGAAACTTGACCCCTTTCTTAATTCGTGAGGACATTTTTTGGTAGATAATAAATCTGAGTTGTCTTTCTCTTGGATTGTTAGAGGATAAATAAGACAGTACTTAAAACCTTGAAACCCATTTCCAAACTTCATCCCACAGTAATATCCAGATTCATACAAATTTGTATGAGCCAGACAGATTTTTGATGTCATCCAAAGTAACAAACAGCATTCTGCTTTTCTGTAACCTGAAACAATTATAAACTGTAGTTTTATTTTTTCCAATTAAAAAAAAAGTATTACATTATTTGTAATAAAGCAAAACATTTCAAACGAACCTATGAACTATAGATTAATGAGTACCTTCTAAATTCTGGACATGTGTAGAATTGAAAGAGTTCTATTACAGAAGTTGAAAATCTATATTTAATGAGTACACCCACTACATCCATTAAACTGGCAAGATAATAAATGTGCAGCCCTCTCTTTTGCTTCAGAAGAACACATTCAACACAGTCATTAGCTGAGAGTTTTACCAGTCATTGCAAATATACTTCAGTTGCACTTTTCAATTACTTATGAACTGTGCATTGCTGTGGAAGTATCTAGATGATTGCCAGTCAGTCTGGTCTGAGCGCTCATCCTCTATTTTTTGGGCACTCACAGTGCCTACTTGTATGGTTTGAGGGGAGTTATGGCCGCAAAAGCTATAGAGGTGGGTACTTTGTGATTTTTATTAATTTTGGCACGATTCCTTTCTCATTTCATTCAGCTTCATCCCAGATAATGTGTAAAGATGTGACATTTCCAGTCTTTATATGTCACATTCAGGCAATGGAAGAAACTGGCGTTGAATGGGTTTGTCGTAACAGTGGGATAAAAAAATTGCCTCATCTATTTTTGAGTGTCAGGGTATTTCTAAGGTTTCCTGAAGGACACCTTGGTCTCTGCCCAAGCTTCCTTTGGCCACATGGTGCCTCTCTGATCTCTGTAGAATCACAAAGTGTTAATAAACTGTAGACATGACAAGTAAGATGAAGTTAATTGAATTTTCTGGGCAGATCTGTGCATGATATGCTGCTTTCAAAAAGGATGGGCTGGATAATCCTTTATCCCTCTGTGGGCTCATAGCTTCTTACCTCCTTTTTACATGTGATCTCTGTAGTTAGGGGTTTGATTAAAATGCTAGCAAACGGTTACCACATAGCAGCAGATAACTGTTGTGTTCTGCAAGTGAATTTTGAGTGTATTTGCCAATACAGTTTTCCTCAAGTTAGATATTCTCAATGGAGAGCATCAGCCCTGACAGAATTTGAGAATGTTGCCTTTCAGAACCAGAAGTTGTCAAAATTTGAGGCAGCTGGTGGCTTTCGGCCCACGGCAAAGATGCTCTGCAGATAGAAAACTCATCTTGAGAAATTATAAAGCTGATGATACACACCTTCTGCTTTTCATCCTCACATCTTATGTGAGGATTTCTTTCCTGCTTGTTCCATTTGTTTGTTGCCGTAAACATTCTCTACATAATATTTGGTTGGTGGAGGAGTTGCTCTAAAGACAAACATGCTTTTATTACGGCTTAAGAGTTAAGAAGGGAGGTGTGGAAGAACCAAAACATTTTATGTGGTATTTTTGATTTGCTGGTGGCTTTTACACCAGTTTTCCCCATTCCCTTTCTTCCTGATTGCTTCCTTGTCCCCGTGAGATGTGATAGAAAATGGCAAGCAGGCAGACGCTGGGGATGTTTACGCTGATGTCTGGCAGCCAGAAGGCGTTATATTCATGGAAGGGAAAAAAGACAGACATTTCTACCACGTACAGGGGAACATATAGCGGCCTGTGCTCAGCTGGCCTTTGAAAGCTGTTTTCTAATACAGGACTGAAAACGTTACGTGGCAACTGGTGTATCTGAGTGAATACTGGCGTAGCTTGCCTCGACGTGCCAGCCAGAGGGGTTAAAACCAGAAGTGGTTCTGGTCCAACAGAGTGGATGCTGTTTCTGTGAATGGTAGAGATTCAGGAGGTGAGACTGGCGGCGCTGTGCTAAAAGGCTTAGTGGGTCTTGTGTTCAGACTTGTCTCTTGACAGAGCTGAAGTCTTGTTTTGTTAATTGGGCAACTGTTACAGTGGTATTTTACAAATTGAATGCAATTGTAGGTTTTTCAAGAGGCGAGTTTGTAGGTAAAAGTGACTTAAATGATTGTGAGACTGCTAGGTGGCCAGCGGGTTTGGTTCGTTTTGAATAATTTTATGTCACTTTAACATTATTAGTAATACATAGTAACTAATAGCAATATATTTTTTCCCACTGCCTCCTGGGCAGCATGCAACAGCACCTTCCCCTGCTCTTCCTGGACTTTATTCTTTCATCTTAGAAACCCAACAACAGCCAAAAAAGTAAAACATCTCCACACAATTTCATATTTCTCATTTCTCTATGATTTGCAGGCCAAATTTGTTTACCCTGTAAGTACAAGAAAATTTTAACTTGAAGCTCTGCCAACTCGTACAGAAATTCAGAATTGAAACTGAGTATTTCACACGAGCATGAAGAGGTTTCTTACTCACGACTACTTTCATTAATCTATAATACCCCACTTGTAGCTGAAAAAATAGTGAATGATAGAACTTTTTAAAATGCGTGAACCACTAGGTTATATGTTTATCACAGTTTTGTTTTTCATGAGGATGTTGAATCTGAAGCCACTATTACTCTTCCTGTGTTTTAGGTGCTGTAGCAGTTTTGATCCCTCGCCTAGACCTGGTGATTTCTTTCGTCGGAGCCGTCAGCAGCAGCACCCTGGCACTGATTCTGCCGCCTCTGGTTGAAATCCTCACTTTCTACAAGGAAAACTTAAGTTTATGGACGATATTTAAAGACATTTTTATAGCTGTCATTGGAGTTGTTGGATTTTTAACAGGGACGTATGTGACAGTTGAAGAAATCATTTATCCTGCATCCACAGTTCTAGCTAACGCCACAGAGAGCATCTCTGTGGATTTAAATGCTACAAACTTGGTGGCTGGTTTAAAGTAATAACTAGGCACTGTGAAGTATTTTGTTCCTTAAGAAGAAATCCTAGATGGATGGCAGACCTACGTGTGGGACAAATTCCATTTCCAAACGAATTTTTGAAAAATAGCACACAGCCCTTTCTCACTCTGTCGTTTGTTCTTTCCTTTATTCTTTCCCATCTACCTGAATTAACTCCTTTGCTCTCAACCTCTGCTCATCTAGTGAAAAACTGAATTATGTCAGGATTTAAAATATATACAGGAATATTGGAAGGAAATATGGTTTTAGGTTACTTGCAAGAAAAAAAAAAGATGACTTTTTATAAGGAAGTCAAGATGCCTTCCTCCTCAGAAAAGGTGGAAGTCAATCCATTCATAATATCTAGGCACCAAGTGTAGGCACTACTGTTTTCACTCCAGCTCTGTTGTAAGGGTTGGAGTGGGTGCTCTGTGAGGCATTGACCTTCTCTTGGCTGTCTCTGAAGGGGTGAATTGCAGCCCAGTGAACCAGAGACACTATTATTTTAGAAAAGAGCAGCTGTATATTTCACTTCCATTCTGGGGACTTAGCTGTTTGCCGTGGAGAAGTTTTTGGGTAGTTGCAGTTGCCTGGCTCTGGTTCCTGGGGGCCGCTGTGTCTGGAATTAGAGTGTTCTGTGCAGAATGACTGTGAATCTTGTTCAGTCTTTTCACATTGGCTCCAAGGGGGAATTTTCAAGCGATCGGAAGGACCCAGCCCACCCTGGTTAGTATAGCTGACCACTGCGGGTGGTTGGTTATGTGACAGTAAGTGTAAAGGCTTTTTTTTTTTTTTTTGTGCCAACTATCTTAACATTTAGGCTGTAATGTAAGACTGTAAGGAAAGGTTTAGAGGTAAAGGCTGGATCTTTTATTAGACTGAGAGACAGGAGTGTTCTTGCCACCTTACATGATCGTTACTATACGTTCCTGTACCATGAGCTGTTCGGCACGGTCAGACCCCTGCTCCAGCGGAATGGCCGCTGTGGCGCTCAGTAGAGCCATGGACTGTCCAGAGCAGCTTAACGATTCACGATGTTAATTTCTGCATGAGAAAGGAAAGGGTGAGACACCACTTTCTAAAATGGAGCTTGTGGCATACTTTCACACCTGTAAGATCTGGGTTATTTGTGAAAGAATTTGTGATTCCACAGCACTGTGAGCTGGGGGACACGGGGGGGTGTCTGCTTTGAAGCTCCTTCTCCCTCGAGCGCACCACCTGTCTGCAGGTTATCTGAAGATGTGAGCTGTCTCAGGACTTGCTTTCGACTACTGGTACTTTGTAAAGAGGTACAGCTTATATGAGAGGTAGCGTATACATATGAAGATATGATATTTTTTTAGAAAGTAATTATATATCCCTTTTGGATTTTGAATCAGAAGTTACAGGATGTTGTTTATCAGAGCAATATTACTTTCTTTAATGATACGAAAACATTCAACTCCACACGTGATAAGTAGTTTATTTTTGTACATTTTGGTAACTGCTGTCCTGACCCATTTTTTACAGTTTCTTCATCCTTGATTTCAACTATACAAATGTATTAAATACTGTCGTTTTTTTAACCTATTACTAGAAGTCTGAAGACTGCCTCTCTATATTTCTATTGGAACATATACTAATTATTTTTGCATTCTTGTGCTCTGCCTTAAATAGGATCTAACATGCCCTGTACTCATTTTTGCTTCTTTTGTCCATTTTGGAAGAGAAAAAGAACAAGTTGGTAATTGGGTAGAAATGAGTTGCGTTCAGCAAGCCTGCACGCTGAGTCCCCAGCTGGAATCCTGATTTTCAGGGTTCATATTTGACTTTCTGGCTCACATTTCATAGGTGACTTTCACTCCAAATGCTAAAGCTATATTTTTGGTCTTGTTTTCTAAAAACACTCTATATTTTGTACAATAATAGAACTGTATTTATCATATGCATTCCTGTTATGAAGAAACTCCTTTTTCTAGGGAATATTTTTAATTATAACATTCCCCCAAGAAATATGGTATGCCAAAACCTCTCTAATCTGTTCATAAAAATAAGATAGAAATATATGTAATATTTTGCTTGCCTTCAGTATATTCCTCAGCAATCTACCATTTGGTTATCTACCATTTGGCATTACAGTGCTAGAGTAATATACCGATAGATATATCTGTATTTATATTTTCTCTTCTGAATATTTCCCCAGTCATCTACCATGTGGTGACTGTATTTGAGCACTTTCATCTCCGTGTTGATGAGGGCATTTCTGATAGCGGTTCGTTATAGTATGTAGTTCAGACTGCATGTATTTGTTCAAGCAATAGTTCTGAGCAATGCCCTTATTTTCATTTTAGTGTGGGCAAAGTTAAACACTTGGCAGGCACTTTAAAGGGGTGCGTCTCTGTGGGTATGATACTATAGAATTAACCTTTCGTATGGAAGTGCCGCAGAGGAGCAAGCACAGGTAGTTGGCAGAGAGGCAAAAGGTAACTTCAGCTTTTTGTCTTATGGGGGTTTTAGTCTATAAACTGTTTTAAAATACATTGAATCTAAGTGTTTCTGTCTGTCTCATGGTGAATCTGTTGTTTACCTAAACCATACACTACACACTGATAGAATATCTTTCTGTGCAGCATATTTTACTTGACATTAAATATTTCTACATGGAACCTTTTTAGTAGGACTGATAGGATCGAAATGAAAGTTGTTTTTCCTGTTAGTTTTGCATCTTTCTACCCATGTGTGTTTGGAGAATAAAGGACTGTCAAGTCTATTCATATCATCTGTTCTGCATCAGTGGTGTACTAGTGAGCAGCTCTGAGCAGAGGTTGGTGGGGATTTTTGGCCGGTGCATGTGAATGCTGACGTGGTACTATCAACGCAGATTTGCTCGGGAGGGTTCCAAGAACCTAAATAGGTGACTTTGGTACCCAAGTGAACGCAGCGTATCTTTTTGGAAGTCAGGCAACTTGTTTAGAAGCTTGATAGGTTTGAGAGCTCTCAGCCATCAAACTTTGGATAACCTGGCCCAAATGCAAACCCTTACCCATCTCACTGCTGTGTCTGACCAGGGAGCAGCCTGTCAAGGAGCAGATTTTCAGACTTCACCTATTGCCACTCACCGACCAGGTATGAAGTAGCGTGTTTGTGCAGTGGGCCAGTGTTGCCATGTCTAACGATGATGTATCTTTTGAATCTTTAAAATGTTTATTAATATATTTTGCACAATGTCAATTTTCTCCTACAGTGTAGGATTTTTTGTTATTTTAACACTCATACAGTGCATTTGTGTGGCCTGCTCTTTCAAATAGAAAGAGTCAGGAATCAGAGTATCTGGTTCTGGATAAGACCAGGTTGTCATGTAGTAAAAAGTCTGAATAATAAGAGTGTTCCTATGAAACAGTGCCAAAGATTTAAAAGGTAGGAAATTCTGACAGAAACCTCTTCTGAATGTAAGAGTGTTCATTCATCTTTTAAAGTACTGTAATATACATTGCAAGTTAAGATGCAGGGAGTGAAACTGCGAGATTTAATAGGTATGGTTTACATTAATATATATTTAAGATGGAAATGTACTTTAGCACAAGCTCAATTAAACTGAAAAATGTTTGTGATTGGCTTATGTTCCTGACAAGGAACAGAAAGCTATTGTATTTATATACTGTACATGCACTTATATTTTACAATATAATATTGTTAACAGATTTAATGTAATTTAATCATTAGCTGCACTGTAAGTAACTGGATCATGTTCTTGTCTGTAACTGTTCATCCTCCAATATTGGGCAAGTAAGAGGGTGGGTTTGCCTAATGTTCTGTAACTTAAATCTTCTGTATCAATAAAGACTACAATATTATCCTTCTAACTCACTGTTACCCTGCCTGTCACCCCTACTACATCACTAGAAGAAATAACTGTCTTAGTGCAGAATTTACCTTTGAATCATAGAGTCATAGAGTGGTTTAGGTTGGAAGGGACCTTGAAGATCACCTAGTTCTGACCCCCCTGCCATAGACAGGGACACCTCCCACTAGATCAGGTTGCTCAAAGCCCCACCTAACCTGGCCTTCAAAACTTCCCGGGATGGGGCATCCACAGCTTCCCTGGGCAACCTGTTCCAGTGTCTTGCCACCCTCACAGTGAAGAATTTCTTCCTAGTATCTCATCTAAATCTCCCCTCTTTCAGTTTAAAACTGTTACCCTTTGTCCTATCCCTGATAAATAATCCCTTCTCATCTTTCTTGTAGGCCACCTTTAGGTACTGGAAGGCCACTCTAAGGTGTCCCTGGAGCCTTTGCTTCTCCAGGCTGAACAAACCCAACTCGCTCAGCCTGCCCTCATAGGAGAGGTGCTCCAGCCCTCTGATCTTCGTGGCCTTCCTCTGAACCTGCTCTAACAGGTCCATGTCCTTCTTATGTTGGGGGCTCCAGAGCTGGACGCAGTACTCCAGGTGGGGTCTCACCAGAGCAGAGTAGAGGGGCAGAATCACCTCTCTTGACCTGCTGGCCACACTTGTTCTGATGCAGCCCAGGATGCAGTTGGCTTTCTGAGCTGTGATCACACATTGCCGGCTCATGTTGACCTTCTCATCCACCAACACCCCCAGGTCCTCCTCCTCAGTGCTGTCCTTAATCCCTTGTCTGCCCAGCCGGTATTTGTGCATGGGATTGCCCCGGCCCACATGCAGGACCTTGCACTTGGCCTTGTTGAACTTCATGAGGTTTGCACAGGCACACCTCTCCAGCCTGTCCGGGTCCCTCTGGATAGCATCTCTCCCCTACAGCATGTTGAAAGCTCCACAGAGCTTGGTGGTGTTGGCAAACTTGCTGTGGGCGCACTCAATCCCACTGTCCACGTCACCGACAAAGATGTTAACCAGCACCAGTCCTAGTACCAACCCCTGAGGAATGCCACTTGTCACTGGTGGTGTCACTTGTCACATCTGTCTGTGGTTTGTAGATATGACAAAAGACCTGAGCGCATCCTGGTCGGCAGCAGGAGACAAGTCAAGATACACTTGGATATCCCGAAGTGCAGTGCATGTCTGTTCTTGGCAGTTGCTCAGAGTGCCTGGACAGCACAGGTCATGGAGCTTAGACTAATTTAGCTGACCAGCCACTGGGGGGCGGGCATTAATTTGTCTAAACATTGTACCTTGTGCCATCTTCAGGTGTTACTCCAGAAGAGCACAGGTTTCTCATGAGTCATATCTTTGTTGATCTCTGTGCACCTCCATGCAAATGTCCCAGAAATACTGTGGTGTGACAAATGACATCATGCGCCTGCCTTGAGGCTTGGTCTTGATCCATTTGGATGCGTCAAGTGTGCTGACTACCTGTCTAGGCTTCAGTGACTATTGTAGGAGCTTAGACACCCAGGTCACGTATGAACATCTATGTCCATGCTATGCTATATAAATTTAATCTAGATCTGAATACCCCCAAAAGTCATGCTGCTTACAGTGGCAGCAAAAGTATGTAACTCTGAAATGCTCGTGATGGTTTACCACTCTATCTTGCCTTGTCTCCTGCTGCTGATCAGGAAGGACTCAGGTCTCTTGTCATATCTCCAAATCACACATGGATGTCTTGGTGCTGTTGTGCATTCACAGTTGTTTAAGTCATTGCTTGTGGCAGTAAGGATTTCCTTTTATTAAAATTGGTTTTCAGGCACCCTCTTTAATGGGGTGGTGATGGGGATGGATTTCTGAGCTAAAGGTATAAAATAAAATCCAGATCATGATGTCTGTGTTCTGGGTGACCCAGCTCTGTAGTAAACTTTGAACATCTGAGTAAGGACCTCGACATGCAGAGCTATGGAGTATTTTTTTAAAATCATTTGCTACCAGTTTTGCTCTAATATTTTCCATGTGCTTACCTCAGATCATACCGTAGTTGCATGTATCCTGATTCAGTACATAAGACATCACTGGATTGCTCACCTAAAATCTTCTGTTGTGCTGCACCACTGTTTCCGTATTGTTTCTTTTCGAAATGTATATATAAATGAAGATGAATTGAAACAGGATTAAAATGTTTCTAGATGATCTGGAGAAGCTGTGTACATTGCTACCGTTCTATAATTGCTGGAATGCATTATGAGCCGTGTCAGACCTCCCACTCTTCTGCTTTAATTTATTCTGTGCTGTACAGAATAATCTGTATTTCCGCTCCTTGTAGGTTTCTCAAGTGTTGAGGTATCCTCTGGTAGAAAATTAAGCAATGCAACTAGTGTCTGTTATGGTTTATTTTTCACATGCTGTCCACAGAAGAAACCAGTGTAACAGTTTTGTGGGGTTTCTGGAACGGAGAATAACCTTCTCCATCCTTTTGTGTATAATCTACAGACCTTCTGCAGGTGTTTTGTTCACTCTGGACCATCTTATATGGCATGAGAAGTCTGGATCTTGTCGAAAGTCAGCTGAGTTACCCTGTAGACCCCAGTATGGTATTGACTAGTATAATACAGGTCTGAGCTGACTACACCCCTGGACATATGTACTAAGACTGGTTTAAATATTAGTTTATAATCACTATTAGTAGCTCAGTAGTTTCATATTTGAGTTCTCCAAGAACATTTGGGTGAGTACCATCTGGTAGTGGTCATTTTCTAACTCTTAATTTAATTCGGTTTCCCTAAAATGTTTTTATTAACAATTAAGAATTGACCTCAATTTACAATTCTGTAGATTCACTCCATGCGGATAATCGCCGGCGTGTTGGAAGCAGCATATAAGTAGACACTTAGTTTGAGTTCAGCAGAAGTGTCAGTGCACGCAAAAGGAGATACCTCTCAAATTACAGAAAGAGAGTCTGCAAGGATGTATGGCAAAGGGCTCATCTCCACAGACACAAAGGAGCACAGAGGTACGATCATGGGTGGATGAACCCCACTTTAGATGAATTTACATTTGTTTTCATTCCTACAGGAGAAGACCCTATTAAGGGTTTATCTCAAAAGGGCAAGTTTCACAGGTTGCACCAAATGATTGAGGAAACCATCTTGTAGAACGACGACAAGGAATGGGAACAGGGGCCACTGGTATGGCTAAAGATTGTAAAAGTAAAGGAAGAGGGGAACCCCAATAACCTCACCGGAGGAATGGAGCCCCTGACCAGGCTGCTCCCAGGGCTGTTGCAGGACAGCGATGGTCACACCATGGTCTGGGTGTGAAACCCATCAAATGGGTCAATTGGAGAGGATCTCCCAGGATCGCCCCACAGGCTGAGGGCGTTACTGCTTACAGGGGTAGGGGACACCCTGTGGGACACGTGGGAAGTGTATTTTGGGATCGTACAGGACTTGTTATGGACGTTCAGGGTAGGAACCAGAGGTGGGAAAAGGGAGGGATCAAAGCATTTCGGGGAAAATAGAGGAATTCTATGATTCTATGAATGTAGAGATAAAAGGGGCCAGTCAGTCACACGTGAGCAGGGGATGGTCAGTACAGGTGTCTGTCTGTCTGTCTACGCACTGTGCCTGACCAGTGCAGTCTCTCCTGTCTTCTCATAAACTCCATGTATAGCCCTTTCCTTTGGTGTCAGCAACTGGAGACTGAATGTCTGAAAACAGAAGCTGGAGAGGTCCATATTGTGTCTCTCAAGGTATGTGTATATATGTACATATATGTATAATTTGTATTTTTGTCACTAGCAGCTTTTCATCCTGATCAGCCAGAGAGGGGAGCAGGATCAGGCCATTGGTGCTGTTTGTGACTGTGAGAGCACTGTTTTCTGTCTGTCTTGATCTTTGTTGTTGGTTGCGTGTGTGTGTCTATATGTCGCGTGTGTGTGGACAGATACGTACGTGTGCCCATCAGGAATACAGCCTCCCTGTGGGCTGCACCTGGGAACGTGGAGCTGTGGCAGCCTCACCTCCTTTCTGCTACCAGATTTGGCAGCTTCTCACAGGCCCCACTCACATTCCCTGAGAAAACTAGATTCTCCCAGGGCTCAATCTCATTGCCTGATACTGCTCAGTTTTGGCCTTTCTCTGATTTTGCAGTAGCAGGTACCCGTGCCCGCCCCAGCACACCTTTTCTTTAGATAATAGCTTCTTTAGTGTTTTTTTTTTTTTTAACAGCTCAGTTGTTTCTTTAAGTTTGTGGATGTGGAATTTTCTGAAGTGCTTCTCATGACCTCTGTGGGTAATTTGTGCCGGACAGTCTTTGACTCCTGGCTTTTGACTTTGAAGGAGTGAACTCACACTACTGAAGCCAGTCCTTTCAGTTCTGGTCTAACTATGCACTCAGAAACAAAGTTTTTATTTTGGGAGCACCCCCTTCTGTGTCTGCACACAGATACTTAAGGAGAATTGATTGTTCTGTATTTTAGTTTTCAGCAGCTTTCCAAAATGGTATTGTAAACACCCCAAAATTCAACCAAACCATATCCCTTCCTCTAAATCTTGTCAATAAAATGCCATTGGAAAGTTCAGATTTTATGGATTTTTTTGGACCATTTTCATATCTAATACAATTGTTTTGCAGAACAGAACATTTTGTTTTCAACTGCCAGCCCTGAGCTACCAGAGTCCTAGAAACCAAGCCCAGTGCTCTGTCTTTCATACTTCATCATGGTTAATAAAATCATTGTGAGGATTAGTTAGTCTCTCAGTGTCATTTGTGTCACACCATCTTCTTCAAAGCCCATGACGATATTGCTGTTAATGGGTGTTGATGGAAGGTATCGGAGCAATTCTGGCACACAAAGAGGAGAGAGGATGTGTTGGTTCCCACAGCTGGGCAGGCTCTGGGGCTGTCAGCCAAAGGCTCAGCAAACTTATTATCACTGAAGTGACAAAATACAGCTCAGCTGTACACAGGGAGTAAGTGTGTGAGTGAGAATTTGGCCTCTCTCACCTCGTTGGTCTTACAAGCCACCCTTGAAAGGGTATGTAGTGTGGGCATTTTCCTATGTATGTATTAGATTTTACAACACAGGTGTACTACTTTACTTTAATCTCCAGAACCTTGACCAGAATTTTCAATGTTTTTGCATGGAGAGCTGGATCAGATTCATCTCCTTCTTTCCCCTCTCAGCTGACAGCTCTGTGTTGTCCCAAGTTGCTGTCAGAACCCGTGGTGCATGTGCTACCTCTGCAGGGTTATTGCATCAGAGTGCTCTCCCTCCTGAGGCTGAGGAGTTCATGGATACTTCTGTGCCTTCCCATCCTAACACTTCACCCTACCTGTCCCTTAGGGATTCCTTACTTTGCTAATTTTTAGCTTGAATTCTCTGCCATTTAAAGTTTTATATTGCTATTACAATTGCTGAACTCATTTCAGCTTGCATGAAAGGTTCTTTTTTATGTATAAATAAGTGTATTTCATATATATTTATTAAAATTACCCGTTCTTTTCCCGTCTAAGCAATTTTCTTGCAAGTCACTGCTATGCCTTGCATCCAGTGATCTTTTCTGGCTCAGAGTGCAAGGCTTGCTCTGTCCTTGGCTCTCAATTTTCGACTAAGTCATGCTGCTTGTCATCATGCTGTGGGCTGTTATTTATGCTCTGCTTTGTTCATTCAAAACACCTCGATATCATAAACACATATCTGGATTAAATTTATTCCAGAATCTCAAATTTCCACTTGTTTTGCTGAACCTCCGTCCTGGTTTGAGGTAAAACAGGACCAATTTTGTTCAGTAATTTTACTTTTTTAGCTAGACCTCTTCTAACTACTGAAATTAACAGCATATTGTGCAGACACTGTTCACTCTCAGAGTGATAAGACCAATGTTTATAGCTGATGCCAAGGAACGGTATGCGGAGAGGCTCTTGCTAATACTTATTGCTCTAACACCCAAGGGCAGCTCACTTTGTTACTTGCTCCGCTGGAGGGCCAGAAGAAGAGAAGTGCAGTGGAGTCCCACCTGCGGGGAGGAGCGGACAGGACAGGTGACCTAAAACTGACCCACAGTGTATTCCATCCCATCTGCACCATGCACAGTATAAAAGCTGAGGGGTCAAAGGGTCAGCTCTCTGTCTTCAATGGCCGGTGTCCGAGGAGCCTCTTCGTCTGCCTTTGATCCCAATCCTGAATCCAGATCTGGAATCCAGCTCCTGTTCATCACTGAGTCCAGTCTGCGACTTCCCCAGTGGCAGCTGGTGATGTGATTGTCATCCGGGGAGCTTGATAGGGTTTTGTATATATTTCATTATTTCCTTTTTGTTTTATTTTATTATTTCATTAAAGTAGTTTAGTTCCTTCTAAACGCATAAGTCTCACTCTCTCCCTCCTGCCTCTCTTAGAAGACAGGTAGGAGAGAGCATATGTCATTCACCCAGTGGCCAGTTCAGCCCAAACCACAGCAACCCCATTGGCACAGCTGATTTTAGAAGATGAGAATCAGAGGAACTTTAAGGACTCAGTTGGCAGTGATGCTAACAAGAACATGTGCCTGCATTCAGTGGAGTTTTCTAAGAAATTAAATAAGGTTTGTTCAGTTGTTGGGGTTGTTACTTTAGGTGGGAAGCAGGAAAATTCCTTGGAAGGTTTCTTGAGCCACATGTACCCTTTCTGTTACAGTGGTGCCAAAGACCACACTAACAGTGGTGTCGCAAAGATCTCGTGCAGCAGCGGCAGGACAGCACCCAGCCAGCCAATGGACCTGTGGGCTTTCAAACACAGGCATGATGGTCACAGGCACAGTAAATCCCTGGTGAGGTCCCTGTTGGCCTGATAGACCCAACCAACCACAAGACCATGTGCCTTCTACACACAAGTGTAATGGTTGTAAGTGACAACCCATGGTGGATCTGGATACAGGTTTTTTTTTTTTGCCACCAAGCTGAGAGCTTTTACCCTATTCAGTTATTTCACGCATTCATTCTCTTGCTCCCCGCCCTGCCCAACACTACATTCATCAGGTCCTGACTTTGCCTCCCAGCAGGGAGGTCAGGCATAGAGTTTTGTTGGTCAGTGCTGGGTGTTACTAGCTGAGGTCCCTGGGCATCCCCCAGTGTTTGTGTCCATGCCTCTCCACCATCTCCAGGATCTCCCCCACTTCCAGGATCCTTCCTCCTGCTGGGATCTTCACCTTCTTCTTCACAGAGTCATTGAATCATAGAATGGTTTGGGTTGGAAGGACCTTTAAAGATCATCTAGAACATCAGGGACATCTTTCACTAGATCAGGTTGCTCAAAACCTCATCCAGCCTGACCTTGAACACTTCCAGTGATGGGGCATCCACAGCTTCCCTGGTCCTCTTCTTTCCAAGACCTTCTTTTCCATCACTGCTACCTAGTTTAACCCACCTGAATAATCTATGTGCAGACGGACAATGCATGATCAGCCTCCTGACTGGTGGTTCTGCCCAGGTTTCTTTATTAATTGGAGGATTCAGGATTTGCCACTTTTGTTTAGTCCAGGTGTTACCAAAATTTACAACCAGCCCATACCAGTTGCAGCAAGCGAGTATCAGCCTTCTACTTCAGAGTTCGAAAGCTCAGTTTTGGACATTCACCCACCAACACATGTATACACCTAATTATCTGCTGCCTCTTAGCATTCACAATTTAAGCTATTTTTGCCTACAACACAGGCACTAAATGTCCTGCCAAGTCCTACAAAGTTGCTCAAGGCACTGGACAGAAAAGATGATTTCCTAGCATGCCCTGAGATAACCTGAGACGCTAATAGAAAGTTTGGCTTAGACAGCCTGGGGCTCTTCCAATGAGGACTCCATGAAAGAAGCCTCTCAGGTGCACCCTTGATAAAATCTTAAAATACCAGTGGTCTTGTGACTGCAGCACAAACAGCTCAAGGAAAGGCTTGCTTCATTGTGCTCCCTCAGGTAAGCCCCAGTGGTTGTTCGCTGGGGCACTCAGACTGTATCTCAAATATCTATAGGTGCCCTGGGGTCTGATTCTCCTGTCACCCAGGTCAAAGACCTGGCCAGAGTGGCCTCTCTACTGGAAAACCCACTATTTGGGCAGGGGAGGTAGGCGGAGAGCAGGCCATGTCTCAGCAGAAACGCAGCTGGGAAAGCTGAGATGAAGATCCAGGATGGAAGCTGGAAAGCCTTTATGGATGTAGTCCAAGTCCACAGGGACAACCCATGGAGGCTGTACCTCACAAGACCTGATCCGCTGTTGAGAAAATCCCACAGCAACAAGCAGCGAACCCAGCTCATCCCTAAGGTCTTTGCAAGCTGCTTCTGGACTCCCCATCATTCTCACTTATTTTTTGCTGCCTCAGACTACATAATTTTGCTGGATCTTGCTTTGTTCACAAAAATCTACATCGGTCAGTCAAGCTCTTTTTCTTCCTGAGATTTTCTTCCTTATCTATTCAGCATACACCTTCTGCTTCCGTCAGTTTCAGCCAGCTCAGTGGATTATCTCTCCTCTTTGCAAATGCATTTCTGCCATGTTATGTTTTATTTCTGTAATGTGCCTTGCCTTGCTCTATCACGTGCAGTGCCAGTTGCTATTTACAGCTTCTGTGATTTTGTCCTGCAAAGGCTGGTGTTTTTCTTCTTCTGGGGGCAATGCTACAGTTTGTACGAAGCTTGTCAAACATTTTAATTATGGTCCTGGGCCTCTGCATTGGACATATTTTATTCATAGTATGGAACTTTTTTCCTTTGTTAAATCTTAGGGCTACATTTCTTAACTAAAATATAGCAGGATGACCCTTCTCAATGTCCTGAATTACAATGCTCTTAATTTTTAATATAGAACAGGACTATGAATCTTGGGACTGCTGGAGGCCAGGCTGGCATCACAGTTTTGCTACCACAGTCATGTTGTTCAACTCAGAGAGAAATGATCCCTTACAGACATTGCAATGACATCAAAATTTATTGATATAACAGTGTTTTCCCAGTGCAGTTTATTTCTTTTGGGGCTTAGGTAAGTGAGGAAATGTGTAGTTTGTCCTGCAGTGAGGTGAACTACCCTGTGGCAGCAAACAACACTCTGGCTTGCCTTGAGACTTTCCCTTCAAACTGTGTAGCTTCTGGTTTTGCAGTGGTTGTTGACTGACATATTTTAGACTTTTACCGTCACATCTCTCTATATTTGTAAGAGAAATTGTTTCTTTTTGTTTGGTTGGGACTGCATAGGTGATGTCTCCCTCTCCATGTTGTGTTAGGGTTAGCTGAGGTGGTAAGGCAGGAGAAGTAGTAATGTTCAACACAAAAATATGAATCAAAGATAAAAAGATATAAAGCCATCACAGTATTCTGAAATCAAACAGAAAGTAAAGTAAAGCTCTTACTGGAAGACTGGAAGACTCTCACGGAAGACAAGGCGCTGGGCTTGATAAACAAACATAAATAAATCCATTTCCCTCAAGAGTGTACCTCTTCTAAAGTCTTCAGTGTTCTCACTTATAAACAGCTTTAGTTCACTGTGAATTGTCTTGAAAGTGTCTCTGTAAAATAGGTCTGCAGGGTGCTGTGCTTTGAGGAAGTAATTCAGATTTGTATCTGCTTCAGCAAGGATTGGGCTCACCGTGGCAATTAAGCAGGTGAGAAAAAAAGAATACCTTTCTTTCTGGTTTCTTTCTTTCTTCTTTCCCTTCTTCTTTGCCACTGAAGGAAGATACTTCAAGAGCAATAATACAATGTATTCCTGTCAAAAGATCAACCTAGAGGGGCAATTACTCAGAACTGTCTGAAATACAGGCTCTATTTTGCAATATCTCAAGTCAGGCATGCAGGCGAGATCCCCAGGTCTGCTAGTTACTTTTGAAAATCTTGGCTTATACTAACACACATAATTAGGAAGGTACCGTCCATCAGATAATGGCAGATGTTCAGCGCTCTGCATACATAAATATGGACATGGGTGACTTATTTCAGGCAACGTTTGCTGCAAGCTACAGGTATTTACTAGCTTTTGCCTTCCCCATATAACACATCCTCCCCTGCAAAATAGTACATGAGCGGTTATGTGGGTATTGTTGTCCCATGTTCGATTACCTCCATCAGACTTGGGTAGGCAACACCATTTTCTGTTTCTGGTAAGACTCTCCTACATTTTTCCTAAACTCTGTTAGTGATATGGGGCCATAGTGTCATTAGCAGAATGAAGGATTTATAACTAGCAAAGGATAATGTGCATCTAAAGTCTCTATGCGTCTTCTGATCTCATCTGTAAGTGTAGCTTCACTTTTCATTTGCTTAATTCATGAGTAATCACTGCTTTCTGCAACCATGCGAGGAGCTCTTGGTTTAACAATGGTTTTGAAATACAGAATCATAAAATCATTTAGGTTGGAAGCGACCTTAAAGATCATCTAGTTCCAAGCCCCCTGCCATGGGCAGGGACACCTCCCACTGGACCAGGTTGCTCAAAGCCCCAACCAGCCTGGCCTTGAACACCTCCAGGGATGTGGGCATCCACAACTTCCCTGGGCAACCTGTGTCAGTGCCTCACCACCCTCAAAGTGAAAAAATTCTTCCTAATATCTATTCTAAATCTCCCCTCTTCCAGTTTGTAGACATTACCCCTCGTCCTATCACTATACGCCCTTGTAAAAAGTCCCTCTCCAGCTTTCTTGTAGGCCCCCTTTAGGTACTGGAAGGCTGCTATAAGGTCTCCCTGGAGCCTTCTCTTCTTCAGGCTGAACAACCCCAACTCTCTCAGCCTGTCTTCATCTAAGAATGCTGAGACTTGTACTGCAAAAGCAGTGCAGTGCAACACAAGGGGCTCCAAGCACAGCATGCATTGGACCAACACCTGCAGATCTTGGCCTGTCCTTTCCTCTTTCTTTCCTGCTTATGTACAAAACATTGCAGGCACAAATACATGCACTAGCAAACAAACCCTTCTGCCAGATTGTCTTGAGGAACTGTCACCTGATGTTTGCTTGTTTCAAACTTCCCTTTCCAGTGGCCCTACTGCTTTTTATAACCCCAGTTAGGAGTCTCAGATCTTTTATCCTAGTTTTATTGCAGTGAACGGAGATAATGAAAGAAGCTATCTACCTCTGTCTAGCTACGGGTACATGAATAAGTAGGTACTTTCTTTAGATCACATGTGCTTCAAAATAATTTTAATCAACAAAGTTCTCCTGTAGCATAATGCAGGACACTCCAGATCTTGACATACTGGCCAAATGCCAGACTTCGTAATTTCTCTTTTCTTGGGCTTTCTGTTCTGGCTACACGTGGAGAGAAGACTCTGGAACTGAAAGGTAATATCTAAAGATAGAAAAGACTAAATTTCACAGTCAATCAGTTGTAGTGCCTATTATCCAATACTCCAAAGGAAAAATTATGAGGTTTACCTGACTTTTTTTTTCTATTTTTCTTCTTCCTTTCTCATAAATATTTATGGCCTCCTAAGCTATTAATTTTGAGAAAGGTAAATTTATTACCTAGGGGTGAGTTTAATTTCACTTATTTTGCAGTTATCTATGAATAATAGCTGTGTAAATGCACTCCCCGGGTTCTCAAACGCTGGCTTTCCATGAGGATGCTACTGGCAAGAAAAAAACCCACCTTTATGATTGACCACAACTGTTTGGGATAGGACTGCTTCAGAACTGTGGTATTTTCAGCTTAGTCTCTAGGTAGGCTGTTACAAATTCCTTAGCAGATAGGTGGCTCACATCACACGTTGAGGCCCCTTTTGCAGTAGGTTCCTGGCAAGAAGTAATTCCTGCCTGAAAAATAAATAGAGGACAAAGAAATGGTGGAGGAATAAACAAGGTACCCAAGATGTACAGTTACTGGGCATGGGTCATGCAGGTTAATATTAGGCTTGGGTTCAGATGCCTGATGGTGTGACAAATATGGTGTCCTCCATCTGCGCTATGTGCTCTCCAAAGGCGTTGAGTTCTTCTGTTTTCTCCATCTGGGTAGAATTCCCTCCTGTTTCAGATCTAATGTAAAGCCTAAACACAGATTAAATCTGATTTATAGGGCTCAATACTTACATAGCAAGAACACAGGCTGTTTTGGGGCATGGCATGTCAGTGAATTTTGTTGTGGCAAAACCTCACCTTTCTTTACTTCACCATGGAGACATCTTTTTTGTTTAGCTTGCTCATTTTTCTGGACTCTGCTTATCACTTGAGGGCCATTTGAGGAGGTTTTTCCTGCCCCAGCTGTGGAGAATACAGGAGATGGGCCTATGACCCTATGCAATCAAGTGTCTCCAACAAGATCTGCACAGCTCTGCTTCTGAGATGTTGGATTTTCCTCCTGCTATGTTCTTCTCTTTCCCTGTTTTCACCAAATGGACTACCGATGTGTTCCTCTGTCACACATCTCAATGTGTGCTCTTCCAGGGACATCGCACTGTTTTCCTCCCCAGTCCTGAAGCAGTAGCTCCACCAGCTCTTGCTTTTGACAGGATTGCTCAGGGATGGAAGCTCCGTGCTCAGGACTAGTTTGATGAGCTTATTGTTGTGTATCCAAATGTAGTGGGAAAGCAGAAACAGAACATACATAAGGCATCAAGCTCATCCCCACCAGCAGTTAACTCTTGCTTGAAAATACATTTATCCCTGCTTTGTCCAGTTTGGTTGTAAATATCTGGAAGTTGGAAGTTTGAAAGCTCTTATCCAGTCCAGTACCTCCTTCTCTCAGCAGATCCTGATTAAGGCTGGTTGAATTGTTCATTGGGAATATATTTCCCTTTTGAGCTGAACATTATTACTCCTGGGGACATTCTGATTGGACACAGGAAGAAAATTTTTCACAATGAGAACCATCAGCCGTTGGAATAGTCTCCCCAGGGGCGTGGTGGATTCCCCAATACTGGACGCTTTTAAGATTTGGCTGGACAGGGTGCTGGGCCATCTTTTGCCAAGAAAGGTTGGACCAGATGATCCTGGAGGTCCTTTCCAACCTGGGATTCTATGATTCTATGATTGTTTTGCCCCCTCTCTTATTGTGAATCTCGCACAGCCTCACTGAGAACTGCTGTAATCACCTGCCTTTTAAATTGGAGCCTGATAAAGGTAAAAGCATTCAAACTTTCCTGTAATAGCTGTATTACCTGCAGTTCACAAATCTGAGCATTTTTTTAAAAACTTTTCTATTAAATCAGTTTTTATTGGACTTACAATACATATGGTTCCAAAATAAATATCTACAAGAAATAATGCAGTTTGGGATAATGACATGCTGCTGAAAAGCCTCCCAGGCAATATAAGAAAAAAACTGCACAGTATAGTTTGCAAAATGCTGTATAAATACACAGAAAATATACTTCTGCTTTGCTGGTTTTACTTTGTACTACACAGAGCTTAATTGGCATTTGGCATTTGCAAAAATATGAAAAGGTATATAGCCCAGGAGTACGAGTAAGGGACTAAGACCTCTTCTTTTGCTCATTACTGGATAATTCAACTGGTGGAGCAGAAATGGATATGTATAAATAAAACATGGACTGCTTTTAGTAAGGCGAGGCAAAAAAGTATTGGATTCCTTCTCAGTTTGGCTAGAGGCTGCAACAAGAAAAGAATGGCTGTGAAAGTGTAAAGGCAATGATATTCACATATTCATAGAACTTAAAGATGAAAAAAGGAGCAGGAGATCAGCAAACCCGAGCCCGGTGCATTGCAGACTGTTACCTGATATCCCGTAACCTTAGCCCTTAAACAAAAACGCATCAGGTCATTATGCGAGAACATCAAGAAGTTGAAAAGACAACACTTCCCCTGGTATTTTGCTCAAGAGTTTAGTCTTCCTCAGTGCTAGAATTTTGTTTGAAGTTTCTAATTTATGTTTGCCTCCTTTATGTTTCCAGGCACCTTAAAAAAAAAATAATAATAATTATTCCCCACCAGATTAAAACCCCGTTCAGGATTTAGAACACTGTATTTTCTCCCATAAAGGTATTCCAACACTTGAATGAGACAATTTATTGATTATCTTTACAAACAGATTGAACTCTTAGGTCTTTCATTGAAGAATAACATATGTGAGCTTTTATTTTTGTAGTCTTTCACCACAGATCTGCAGTGTGTGCTCACATTGAACTGCCTGCCCACTATAACCCACACACATTTTACTGTTCCCCCCTCGGCACATAACTATTACATTTCTTTTCCCCAGAAATATAAATTTGCACTTATTTGAATGAAATCACTTCCCTAACACCAGCTGGCTCTGAACGATGCCCTGTCTCTGTTACTGTTTGCCACTCTGCTGTTTTTTTCCATTATGAGCTCTACAAAACTTATCTACAGTGATTTTATATTTACTTCTAATTCATTAATGAAAATGTTGGATAGTGTCAGGTCTAATCCCCAGATGTGACAGCTAAAACATTTTTAGGCTGACAATCACAGAATCACAGAACCACAGAATCACAGAATCACAGAATCACAGAATCACAGAATCACAGAATCACAGACTGGTTGGGGTTGGAAGGGACCTTCGGAGATCATCTAGTCCAACCCCTCTGCCAGAGCAGGGTCACCTACAGCAGGTTGCACAGGATGGCGTTCGGGCAGGTTTTGAATGTCTCCAGTCTGGGATATGCCACAACCTCTCTGGGCAGCCTGTTCCAGTGCTCTGCTACCCTCAAAGTAAAGAAGCTTTTCCTCATGTTGCGATGGAATTTCCTGTGTTCCAGTTCGTGCCCGTTGCCCCTTGTCCTGTCACTGGACACCACTGAAAAGAGTCTGGCCCCATCCTCTTGACACCCACCCTTAGATATTGATAAGCCTTGATGAGATCCCCTCTCACCCTTTTCCAGGTTAAAGAGACCCAGGTCTCTCAACCTTTCCTCATACAAGAGGTGCTCCATTCCCTTGATCATCTTTGTAGCCCTCTGTTGGACCCTCTCCAGTAGTTCCCTGTCCTTCTTGAACTGGGGAGCCCTGAACTGGACACAGTACTCCAGATGTGGCCTCACCAGGGCAGAGTAGAGTGGGAGGATGACCTCCCTCGACCTGCTGGCCTCACTCTTCCTGATGCGTGCCAGGATACCTTTGGCCTTTTTGGTCACAAAGGCACATTGCTGGCTCATGGTCAACTTGTTGTCCACCATACATATGTTGTCCACCGTACATATGAAGATGCCAGCAACAGGCAGCCCTGAGGCAGTGTTAGTGGACAATACTGCTACCAGAAACCAGGTTCTGTGCTACAACTACCTGAAAGGAGATTTTAGTGAGGTGGAGATTGGTCTCTTCTCTTAAGTAACGGGTGATAGAACCAGAGGAAATGGCCTCAAGTTACACCAGGGGAGGTTTAGTTTGCATATAAAGGAAAATTTCTTCACTGAGGGGTTATCAAGCATTGGAACAGGCTGCCCAGGGAAGTGGTTGAGTCACCATCCCTGGAGGTTTTTAAAAGACAGGTATATGCGGTGCTTACAGACATGGTTTAGTGGTAACTTGGCAGTGCTAGGTTAATGGTTGGACTTGATGGTCTTAAAGGCCTCTTCCAACCTAGACAATTGTGATTCTATGATTCTGTTCTATGGATGGACCCGTACTGTAAAAACACTTTGTGTTGTTTGGTGGTCTCACAAAGCCACCATCAGGGACAGAAGGTTTAAAGGCTTTCCAGCAACAAGGTACCAGCGAAGGAGTCCGGAGAGTGTGGTTCAACCCTCAGCTCTGCTACTGATCTACTGGTGGATTGTGGGTAAATTCACTACATGCCTTGTGCCTTAGGTCCCTTGGTAAGAGAAATATGAGGGTATTTAACCACATTCTCAAGCCGCCTGGAGATCATTAGACTATGGCCACTGCAGGTAAGTTTGAACCACTGCAACGTCAAATGAGGGTAACTGAGTGTTGTGTTGACCTCATTTTAAGCCCTTCATGTTGGTATGGACACATGCCGTGGCATAGAATCCCTTGTGGATATGAGCTCTTTGAGGGAAATACTATGTATTTCTGGTTTGTGTATTTCTAGATGCCAAGGCCAAAATATAACCTTATGATAGTAAAAATGAACTTTTAGCATAACATGGAAAGACTTGAATATCCCACAATTCCTGCCGTTGGCTTTGAGATGGAACAGAAAATGGTTTTGTAATAGCACTTATTATTGTTTTAACACTATGATAGAGATTTTGCCTTAGCGCTGCATCTACTCTAATTGCCACATCAATTGTTGTTTTTAAGTTATCCCTCAATTCTTAAAAACTGCATTTGATTTTCATCCTGATAGTCCTAGCTTCAGACTATAATCTTTGTGCCTTGCTATGGCATTTATCTATTACAGAAGGAATTTTTTGCATCCATTCCTCAAGGAGGTGTGAAATAATCGCACCTGAATTATCACTTCTCTCTTTGATAGATAAATATATCGAGTTTCTGTTTTCTCTCTGCAAAGTAGACTGCATGTGGACTGCGCTGTTTTCTCTCTGGTGACATTTTCTTCTGGAAAATTGGTGATTTTTAGCCTGATATGCCAAGGCAATGAATTATACAGTTGCATATATGGATCTTTGCTTGTCATATAACCTTTTACTGACTTCGACACCAGTCTGTCACAGAGCATAACTGTCACCTTTAAAATTTTGTCAACGATACTCTTTAAAGTTCCGACAAAACTGTGACTCTGGGAAAGGCAGTCAAATGAACCCTGTGTGATTGTCGTCTGCTCTGACTATCGCACTTGACTGTGGCATGTGCTGGTCCAGCAGCAGTGCTGCCAAACCTTGCAAGCAGCCTCAGCTTGCACCAGCTTTTACCCCTTTGGTTTCTAGGAGACAGATTGAGAGTTTTGCTAGAGAAGGGAAGGAAACAAAAGGCTGTAAGCATCATTAAACACAGATCTGTGTGATATCAGGCTTCATTAGATTTATTCTTCATGGAGGAACCTGTTTACATAGTCAACACCAACTGTGATAGCTGGTGGGGTGAGGTGGATTGAGTTATTTTACTTGGTGTTTTTTATTGTTCTTGGGCCTCACTCCAGAATCTGTTTGCATTTATAGTCTTTCATCTGGAAAGAGAGGGAGCAGATAGGCTATAAAATAGAAAAATGTATTTGCAGAGAACAAAAAAAAGGCTAAAAGAACATCGGGCAGATGTATATGGCACTGTATTGTTTTTAACTTGTTTTTTAAAAATAAAAGGACTGCTTGTGTTGATAATGTCCCTTCAAAAGGGCCTTTGATCTTATTACCACAAAATCAGAAGAGAAATGTAGAGAAACTTGACAGAGGATTCTTGGGGCTGTAGATGTGAAATAAAAATAATTGATTTATGCCATTAATTTTGCACAGACAGAACAGAGCATTGATGGTCTTTCTTTCATTGACATAAAGTCCAGAAAGTGTTTCTACTAGAGTGGTGATGTTTGTGGCACAAAGTTCTGGAGCACCTTTGAAATGTTCCCCTTGATGGGGACCAGCAGGTCTTGAAGGCTTATTGTTAGCTCGTTGTGGAGCAGTCTTTATGTTAATTGACTGGTTTTCTGTGAATTAGAGTTATTTTTCAAATATTATGTGGGAATAAGGTATATTCCACACAGTCACTTGATGGCAAGAAGTATCAACTCATAAATGTAAACCCTGTGTCATAATTATTAATATTTTATATAGAGACAAAATTAAAATGAAAAAAAAATTACTCTGTATTTTAGCAGGTTAAAAGTTGACTTAGCTTGTAGCTGTGCCTGTCATCTCCTTTCCCTGATGGGCTGGAAACAACTGTCCTTTTCAGAAGAGGCTGGGAAGGTTCCATGTAGTTTCTTTCTCCTGAACTCAGGTCATCTGTCCAACCACCTTTTGAAGTAATTATGCAAATACCTGATGAAGAAAAGAGCTTTTGTTCTGAGATTAATATGCAGCTCCCAAAAGATGTGTCTTGCATGAAAGCAAGTATGGTTTCATTTACCGAAACATCTCTAGTCTGGATTTGATTCAAGTTTGGATGACTTTTTTATAATTTTGGAGTCTAAGTGCCATTCACAATTTGAGCAGGAGGATTCAGAAGACCCATAATGGCTGGTTAAAATGAAATTAAAACCACCAGATAGAATATTAACTTCTTATCCTAATGAGTATAAATTGAAAAATGCAGCTACTGCAGTCTGTATTTTACTGTCCTACATGGCTTACATGGCACAAAAGGATAGATTTTGTTTTGAGTCAGGTTTGTATTGCATAAACCTGATCTTTCTAATGTTCTCCGTTTCCGTGATTCCTTATGGGACAACAACCCATCCTGAGTCTGTGAAGGATAAAGTATAGAAAGATGAAAAATTACATTTTATGTGTTAGCACAAGTAATATAACCACAGCTGAAGTGTAGGGGAAGGGAGGAAGAAATAGATTATGTCTATGGAGCTGTCAACCTGTATGTGATTCACTAGCACAGTATCCGAGATCTTAAGTTACAGTAACATATTTTTCCTCATAATATGCCTGCAAGATAGTGAAGCTGTATTTGTATTTCACAGACAGTGGGAAAGGAGGGAAGTCAGTATTTTTAAGAATTTGCTAGTACTACTGTGTGTCCAAAATCCAAAGGTGTCAATGTACTTGCAAATGAGATCCAAGAGGTCTCAAATTGAGTAGCCAAACTCCAAAACAAGAAAAAGTCTATATGTTCTTTTGGAAAAGATTGGTTAAGGTCAGTATCAAGAACTTGGCTATAAAGAAGAGGAGGAAACTTCCATAAAATACTGAGTGCAAAGTTGGCATAATGTTATTTACCTTTATGGAGGTATCCTAGCCTAATAGAGAAATAGGTAACAGAGAAAAAAGATTTGGTCCTCAGAAGCGTGAGGAAAAAAATAAGTATGTTTATAAAGAATAAATCTTGCCATATTTTTTTTCATGGAATTACTAAAACAGTCATTGAAAGCAAAACAATTGATCCAGTTTATTATATTATTGGATTATAGTACAGCATTTCATCAAGCAGTGAGCGTGAAATACAGTGTCTGAAAAACTTACACTCAGAAAGAATTCAGATAAGACTGAACTTGAGCTCTCCTTGGTCTGAAAATGAAATGAAGAACATATAAGGTTAGGACTAAGGGTAATTTTTTGGCAGACCGTGGTGGTAAGCCAAAAATCTTTGTAATTTCTGTTGTCAAGTAGTTTCTTCAGTAATGATGTAGAAGGAAAAGAAGAATGCATGCTAATGTAATTGAGAGGACTGAGAGGAGTTGGGCGAAGAGAGATGTTGGAGATAGAAGTGAGAGCAGAAGTAAAACAAGGGACATATTGTGGAGGAGTAGGAAAGGGAGAAAATATAACACTGGAAACAAAAACTACTGAATGTTTAAAATTCGATGTGAGGTGGTTTGGGGCAGTTTGGGGCTCACACAGTCCATGAGTCAGGGCTCCACTAAATGTTGTGAGAAGACAGGCAATTATAGTTTGGTCCCTGCCCTCCAAGTCTAACTGCTAAAATATAGAGAAAACACAAAAGATGGAACTAGAGAGAGACAAAGAAGAAACATTTTGCTTAAATTTGCAAGCAGGTCAGCTGTACAGCTGCTGGTGAAGCAGAGGTCATCTATCTGCCATAAGAAGCTCTTGAGTATCCTTGAGGATACCTGAGGATATCTTGAGGATACTTAAATAACAATTTTCAGTGTTTTGGGAAAATCCATTGAGAAAATAAAGATTTAGGGAGTACTGGAGTTTCTCTTGAATTTATAGGGAAAGATAAGTATCCAGGGATTAAGAAGAGGTATCTCAAAAGACCTGGCACTCTACTAAAGATGTATATGATAACATGTAGAACTTTTAGAAGGCTGTTCATGCTCCTCAGATAACTGCAGAATAGGACCTTCTTTTTTTTTCAATAAAGTCTCAACTCAAATTGTAACTCATGTTACGAATAAATTGTGAATCTTTCCTTTTTGCTCTCAATGATTTTTTTTGTCTTTGACAGATCTTAATAAAATTAATGTTTGCATAAAGGAATTTTAAATATGAGCTCTTTCCTGCAGGAATTCTGACCTGTCCTCTCTGACTGATATCTGCTCTTGATCTGTGAGCTGAATACACAAAAACAGGAACAGGGTGTCATGACTTGTGTACCAGCCACACCACGTTCCCAAGGGGAAACATGAAATATCAACCCCCAAACTGCTGAGTGCCTTCAGGAGGGATGAAATATTTTACCAGAAACGAGTGCATAGTTTGGAACAGTAAATACATTTGATCTTTTTACAATCTTCTCCTGAATCACTTGCAAAGAAAGAAAGTGAAATACAACTAAGAAATAACCCAGCATGGTTGCCTTTGCTCCACATCTTGTGTATGTGAACAGAGCAGCCTGGGAGGTGTATTTTTTTCTGCTATTAAATCTATAGTCAGTGTTAGGATTAGAAGAATAGTACACAAACCAGAAGATGGAGACCTTTGGTAGGCATCTAGAACAGAAGACCATGTGAGGCCACTCTCAAATTCATGTATTTTCTCTGTCTTTTGGAATTAATATACATACATACCCCTCAAGCTGCCTTGTACTCTTTTGCGAGAAACCAGTGTTATCATAAAGTCTCCTTTAAGGCTCTTGTAAGCATTCCTCCCTTCTTCTTCCTTGTTTCTTTGATTTCTTCTGTTTTGTTTTCCTTTTTCTTTGTTTTTCTCTTTTTTTCTTGGCCCTTAAAATTTGAAGTTTACCTCTTTCAGAATTTTCTCTCTTAGTTTCAAAGCATCCTCAAATTCTTTAAAAAAGGACTAATTGCTTAGAGGGATATTTTAGAAAGGGCTCCTGATTTCCTTGCTTTATGTAGACCTGACTCACACCAGTGTCATTCTCTAATGCAGATGGGAAACTGACTAGACAACCTTTGCGTAGTGGAGTGCCCCTGTGTTTGCAATGAGTTTTGAGTTAAAATCTTTGTCAATTAACACAGATTTGGGTCCTCCCATCCCGTTGGACCTGAATCCAGCTCTTTAATAAACTTAGGTATAGTTAGATCTTGGAATAATTACTAGTGAGTGAAAAAACCCCAAGACCCTTGCCCCTGGAAAAACATCATTAGATTCACACAGCACCTCCACAATTAGAGCTGGGATGAGTTTGGTCTGCTGTAAATACAGTTCTGATGGTTTCTCAGCAGAGCTACTCTTTTGGCAGTGATGTGGTCCAGTGATGTACATGTCCTAAGCTTTTCTGACATCCTTTCTTGAAGAATTATGTTCAGTGGACTGCATTCTCATTCAGATGTTGTATAGGTGTAATTTCTCATTAACTAAGAAATAGTGATTCTTTATTACCTGAAGGCTTGTGGCCAAGTAATACCGTTTCTTTTAACTAGAATAATTAATCAGTTGCTTTTCCTCCTCATGTTTTGTGTACCTTTATGTCCCTTCTAGCTATAGTCCCTTGGTCTCTGTCTGTCTCAAGAGTGATGTTCATTGCAGCAGGGAGAAGCAAGATCAGCCGATCAGACCCGCTCCTCCCTGTATCGACTGCACCTTTCCCCACACTGAACTGAGTTTTAAGCCTTTTTTCTTCTGACACACTTCAAGCACCATGCATCACCCCATGTCCTGCAAGCCAAAGTCTCTGTGGGCCCTACGCTCAGCCGATGCAAAGTGGCTTTCCTCTGTTGTAGCTATATGGACATGATGTGTTGAGCTACTTGAGACTAGTTCCATATTTTTTTTTAGAAAACAAGTCTCAGACAGAATTGTTTTCTTCTTGTTGTTGCAAAGGTATTTGTGCATAAAATGTCCTAAATGTTATCCTGCAAGAAGTACTAACGTCTCAGAAAATCTCTCCAGACCCTTCAGAAGATGTGGAGAAATACGTGTGATTCATTCAAGGGGCAGTTTGTGGCAGAATCTCCCAAGTCTCGATCTTGACCCTAAATTGAGAACAACTTTCTGAAGGGCAGCATGTTTTCCTCTGACAGAACAAAGATTTCATCCATCCATCCACCTAACGTGCACCCTGGGATGTGGCACGTAGAGCTAGCCCTAGAGACAGTTGGAGCAGAAGATGAGCAGAGGCTAACACAAAGAAATGGATCACTTTGCAACAGGTCAGTTAGTTTGAGCGAACTGGTCCGTACTGAGCTCTGTAATATAAGTGAAGGTGATGAACAAAGGGCACAAGTTATCACCTGGAGAGCATGGAGTGTTTGTGAGAAATATTTTTCCCATTACACCCCACTCCCAATTGTTATGAAGAAGTTTGGATGTCCTTCAGGTTGTCACAGTGAAGTGGTGATCTGCCATGGAAATACTGTCTGAGCAGCAAGGATCAACAAGGAGAAACAAGACATGGGAACCTGGTCCTGGCCTTGTGGTGGGAGCGCTCAGCCTGGGGGCTGCTCTCAAAACTGCTTTCGGAGATCCAGCCTGGTGTAAAAGGAAATGTGCTTGGGGCATCCTGTGCGTTTTACATACCTGAATTTCACCATAGACATGAGTTATGTAGCCCAGATCCCTGTAATACTGGGAAAACCAGACAATTTGGTGATTGTTTTCTGAGTTATGCCACATGACTACTTTTTGCCCTACAATAGTACCAATGAGAAAGAAATCTTGAAGGGTTTTACAAGATCATTGTAGATCTTTGCAACATGCCACCCAGTTTTGTACATCGATTCAGACAAGGTGCTAGGAAAGGTTTCAGTAAAGAATAGTGGAGGAGTCGATATGAAGGAGAACAGAAAGCCCAGGTCACTGTCCTCTCTGGTGGAAACAGCCCTTTAGGCACCAGGCAGAGGCAGATACACTGGCAGCCCAAAGGGGAAACAAACTGTGCGTGAGAACTGGAGTGTGCCTGTAAGTAGTGTCACTTTTTGTGTCTGGGCCAAGCCCTTACCTTTGGCTTCTGTGTCACAATAATAATTATTTTTTCTGGTTTTGACATGAATAAATATGTTTTGCAGTCTCTGCATATAGAATAAGTGGTTTCCCTAGGGAGAGAGAGAGGGAGGATGTAATCCTGAAAAAATAAATGTGAGACTGGTTGACCCAGGCGTTTTTTTTCTGCTATAAGCCCCCACAAAAACCCAGCGTGACAGTCAGCCCTGTGTAATATGGACAGCCAAATCTAGGAATCTTATAAATGTAGGAATCCTAGATTAGTTAGTTCTAATTAGGCTGGCATCCCTGAAGTAGACATTTTTCTAGAGCTTTCCTTATTCCCATTTCAAAGCAAGAGTAATCTGGGTAATATAATCGTAAGACTTTGTGAGAAAAAAGAAAAATACCTATCATTGACTACAATATTAATAGATAAACTATGTCTTCACTAAAAATTTGTAATCCTGTTCTCCACAGAGCTTACACTCTCCCTGAGTTCACTTATTTTCAGTCTCAGGCAACTGGTCTGTGCAGTGCTAACAGCAAGAAGCGTTTGGCTCCAGTTGTGCAACTGCACACTAATTGGCTGCAAATCAGAATTAAATGTAAAGATGACAATGAGTTCCCTTCCAGAAAAAAAAAATAATGAAAGCCATTCTCTTTCTCCAAAAATTGTTGTCATTCAATTTGACTGAAATATTCCCTCCTCCACCATGCATTATGTCCAACCAAGCAGGAGTCAATAGTATTCCACTGATGTAGCAAATTAGTTTTCATTGCTGATGACACAGCATGCTCAAGAAACTTTGCCCCCACTTTCTTTTTCCCTGTTCTTCCAATGTGATTCACCCTCCTACATCTTTTTTTCCGTTGTCTCATGAATAATTTCTCTTTATCTGCACCAAGCAAATGTAATGCTGTATAAAAGCTGGAAACTGCTGCCTTTGTACTGTAGTTACTATTAATAAAACCCTGATGCTAACAGTTACTCTGATCAACCCATCCTGATTTTTCCTGTGTGAAATGTAACATTCAGTTTGTAGAAAATGGAAAAGATACAGATCACACATTTATAGTTCCTCATAACTTGAGCAGGACCTCAGACATACCCTTTCCTTTAGTCTGTCATTGGTAAAAGTAGATTCCATGTGCATACTGTTTTCAAGGTAAATATTCCTGCTCTGCAGCAATATGTTTGGCCATGTAGTAGAAGCAGTATGAGAAGGCTCACCAGTTGACACAGCATGTGTATTGTCACCTTTCTCCCCAGTTTGGGACACAGAAGGCATGTTCCATGGAATGAGGAGGTTCAGCAGCCTGGGATTGTCACAAGGAAGCTAGATGAGATATGTTCAACAAAGTCTGGCAATGTGGCAGCTGTAGTAAAAGAAACTGGGAAGACACAGGTTATTTTCACCTCATGTAATGGCAGTAAATAAGTAGTCTCCCTTTGTTGTCAGTAGAGAGACACAGGCACCTCAGAAAGCAAATTATGCACGCCATGGATAAGACAACCCTGTGGAGGTGTATGTTTCTCTCGATTCAGTATAAGAAAAGTGCAGACAACCGTGAGTATAAGCACAAAATTAGGCAATAGCAATCCTACTTTGCACTGTACAAAACTGAGAAATGTCTATGGGAATTTCTAGACCCTCAGTTCTGACAGAGAGAAGAGCCAATCTGGTAGCCAGTTTATATGAATGGCAGCACCTTTGCTGGACTAAATGAATGAACTTCTGTGCTTCAGCAGCTCAGAGGGGTGCACTACCCTCATTAATTTTCCCTTTTAACCAAAGCTGATGGGTGAGAGGGAAAGCTGGGAAGTATACACAGCTCACAATACAAAGCTTTTTGCACAATAGCCAAATGCCTAGGGTGATATAATTTTGATCATGCGGATATGCCTTAGACTGAAGGCCTTTGATGATCAGTTGGAAAGGAATATTTACTTATTTGATGTAAAAATGAAGAAATAAATATATACAAGTTTGTGATTCCAAGAGTTTTGTACTGAGAGAACAAAGGGGGAGAACAGTCAAGTCAGAAGTCAATGGTCGCCATGCCCTGTTATTGCTGCACCCTTGTACTGAACCATTGCAACAGCTCCTGTGGTACGTGAGTTGTTCTAACTACTGCTGTAGTTCCTAACACTGCTTATAAACTGTCTTCAGAAAGTGTCAAATTCTTGCAAGGTTTGGCCAATGAGTTGTTTGCAGAAGTCATTAGAAAGACTCTGGTGATTGCCAGAGCAGATCTGGCACTCATGCACCTAACTTTGGCTATCTAAATATCACTATCAAGTTTGAGCAAGATGCCCAGGCCCATTTTACAGCCAATGGTGAGGGAGAATGAAAGCATGGGAGATGAGGAATTTGTCTCTCCTATCTTAGCTCCCATGTCTTAGAATATAAGATAATACCCTGCAAAAGATTTTCCCCCACTTGTTTTCCCTATTTGGCAAGTAGGGGAGGGAAAGAGGTGCTACATGACCGCTTTAGACTGTTTTCACTGACTTGAAGTTTACTATCTTCAAAAACAAGTCAGTGTTTCCTCTCTGGAGGAGACAATTAGTCCAGCAGGGGAAGCAGCACTCTTTGAGAAAAGTCAACAATGCCTTGTGGAAGTGTACCAGTTAGACCAGCGCTCAAGACCATACTTTGCATGGGTGGTTAAGAAGAGTAACTCCAGCAAGTTTGTAATTCATGTCCTTTGCAGAAAACGAACAATGGTTACATTGCTCCTGTAATGTTCTTGGAAGCAAAACTGAAATTGGATGGCAAAAGATGACTACCTTCTTACTGAAAATAAAAACAGAAGGATTGTAAATGTCATACTATTAGGTTATTAAGAGGGATTGAAGAGCCTTAGATTTTTCTGCTTCAGACTTAACTGGGTTATTGAAACAACTTCAGAAAGGTCAACAGTTCATCAAGAATCTATGAAGCTGTGGAAGAGCCATCTGCTGCTGGAAGATCCAGACTTTCCTTCCAAAGTACAGCAGCAGGTACTGCAAGCAAAATTACTCTTATTTATTGATCTAGACAGTTTTCAGAAGAACTGGGTTGTGGCCTCCAGACTTTGTATGGGATATAGGAAATCACCACTGTGCCAGAATGCTACTTCTGCTACATATTTTATCTTCTCTCTGATATTATTTTAATGCTAGGCTATTGATGTCCTGGCAACATTTTTAATCTTTAGAAACAAATTTAACAAAAGATATATATAAATAGAGAATTACTAAATTATTTATTTCTGTTAAGCAATGATTTCTCCCTGTGAGTGGCCACTGCCCCTGCTTGAAAGAAAGCAGCCCATTGTTTCCTCAAAAAGGGTATGCACTACTTTTACTAATTGTCTCAGATTTTTACATCGTGAAAATCATTTGGGGAATCTGAACATCTCAGCGATGTATTAACACTGGTGACACTGCAACATTTTATTTTGAAATGTTAATATGAAACTACTGTTTTAATATTATGCAGTCTTTTCTTTTGGGATACTGAATTCATTCAGAGACCAAAAGACAGAATTTTTAAATGTCTCTCCATCCATACTTTAAAGACCTGTTGTAAAGCAATTGTACAGCTACCCTTTAGACCTTCCCTGGATGGAGGTGTTGGCAAATGACATATTAGCTCTCGTGAGGGTACAAACACAAATGGAGTGCCTGGTTGGCAATGAGAGATTGAATATCAAACAGCACCTTATAATAAATAGCTGATGCTGCTGTTGGTCTGATTCAGTCATCGTTTTCCCTAAGGGCCCTAATCAAAACAACGCAAATTAGAAGTAAGACTGACAGGAGGGGTCAAAAGCAGGGGTGAGAGCTGCAGAGGCTCACAAGCTTTAAATAGATGACACAAATGTGAAAAAACAATGGAGGTTGAAATGTTCAGATCTCGTTTGCTTCTGTTTTCAGGAAAAGAATGAATTACAATGAAATCCTCACACTACACCAACAAAGTGAAGCTCAGAACAGAGCCCAGACTAGCAAAAAAGCAGGACCAATGGTCATGAGACCAGTTAAACATACTAAATTAATCAGTAAAATATGTTAGACAAATTCATCTGGTAAAATCCGTTGTTTGCTGATTGCTGAAGCAAACTTAGAACGTTTACTTATTACCTTTGAGATGCTATGGAGGACAGATGAGGACTGGAGAAAGGCAAACATATTTCTTGCCTTTAAAAAATGACAGAAAAAAGAGGATCTGGGGAATAATGGCCCAGTCAGCCTAACTTCAAATCCTGAAAGACACCTGTACAAATGATTAAACGGTAAATTTGTAAATCTCTGAGGAAACAAAGGAGACAAGAGAGAGCCAGCACAGTTTTGTCAATAGCAATTTGTGTCAAGCCAAGTTAATTTCGTTTCCTTCAGTGTAATTGGCCTGGGTGATAAGAAGGAAGCCATTGTTATTAGGTGTTTTAGCTTTAGAAAGGATTTTGGCACTGTCTTATTACAAAGGGCAATATGGCCTAATTTATGTTATTATAGGGGGGATAGGCAGCTGATGGCATTAAGAAGAATCCAGCAACAAACTGAAATATTTTCGTAATTTTAATCACCTTTTTAAATGGCTCTAGGAAATAATTTGAATTTGCAGGTGTTACTTGCCCAGGAATGGCTGTAGGTACTGCAGGGAACAAGATCAGAACTCAAAGTTACAAAATTAAATTATAAAAGAGAATGGTCAGTCAATTACATGGACAAATAGGAAATAAAATGCACAGAAGAGAACTGGGAAAGTAGTGAAGCCCTAAGCCAGAAGAAAAGGGTCTGGGTGCTGCATGAGATGAGAATGTGAGTAGCAGATGTGACAGCTCTGCAGAAAGGCAAGCGCTCTCCTGGACACCATATACACAGCCTGCGACAGATCAGTCTTTTCTTATTCTTATCTTTGTCCAGGCTGGTCTGGCTTCAGACAGTGTGGTCTCATTTGACATCATGTTTTTAGTGTACTGATGTGCATTTTTAGAAAGAAACATATACATAACCAGAAGTCAGTAGGAAAACGCTCCCAATAACAACAGATGTAGAAAACAGGAGTGAAGGCTGAACAGTTTCACCTGCTTATTCCAGAAAAGAAAAGACATGACAACTGCAAAAAAAAAAAAAAGTTTGTTATAAGGAAAGCAATGTTTGGTTGTTTAGCATGCCCACTGTGGGACAAAGTGAGAAAGAATTGGTTCAATACGCAGTTAGATAAATTGAGGTGAGAGATTAGGAAAAGATTTTTAACTGTAAGGGGATTGAAACATCAGCACAAATCATACGGGGAATTGTTAGCATCATTAAATCGGCATCATTTAAAAGCTTCATTGAAAGATTTTAAAAAACTGATTGGACAATTATATGTCAGGGGTTGCCTAAGTATACCTGGACTAGGATGCAGTGACTCACTTTTACAAGGAGAAGAAAAGCCTGCAGCTGCAGACTTGCCTGGAAGCTTAGGAATCTCACTGGAAGGTAGCGCAGGATAGTCTGAGCCTTTTCAGGCACCAAAGAGAGATGAAATCCACTTGTCCTGTTTCCAGCGGTGCTGCTTCATCGTATTTTTAAATTAAAGGTATTTTGCAATACTGTCACGCTTTGTGCAGGATTCAAGGACATCAGTGTGAAAGCAAAGCTTCTTAGGAAATGCACTGGATAAAATTTGATAGAGGTTTTTAAGACTGCATCCTTCAAATTTGGTGCCTACCTCTCTTTCAGCATGGGTTTAAAGGAAGCGTCTCAATGCTTGGGTTAGAGACTGAGTTTTACTATTCAAACGCTCAGAGTCCAGAAACAATAGGGTTCCAGTTAAAGCTTGGGCAGCGCTGGACAAATAAATGCAAGAGGCAAATGCTGATCACCATGAAAGTATTTTTTCTTGCTTCCCTCCCCTCTAATCACGCTATTTCTTTCACCAGTAGCAAACAGCTTGCTGTCCTGGTACCTGTTAATTTGCAGGCTGTGTTCTGCCAGGGCTGAGCGCTGTGGCCAAATGTCAGTGGTTTAGGTGAAGCAGATGAGCAAAAGCAGCAAGCACTCAAGGTCTGACCTCGAAGTATTCTTGCCTGGATTCCACGGTTGCTCCAACGGGTAGTGAGGTGAAGCGTGTTGAGACTGACGAACAAGCCTTCCTCTTGCCAGCTCCCTGCTCTGTTTCTGGGCAGCTGCATGAAATGAAGGGCATTGTCCTGGAGAGTTTTGGATGAGGGTAGGTTGGCTTGGTTGGTCAGGTGTGCTTGGAGAATGCCCACAAGAAGAGGATCCCCTGGGTAAGAGGGCTAAACAGCCTGTCTGTGCTTGGGTGGGAGCTTGGCCGGGAGCTTGGGCTTCTACAAGCTGAGCGTTCTCAGTATTTATCTTGGGTTTTGCATGTCCACACACTGAAAATGAGCTGAAGGAGACTAGCCAGCAGCAGGGGAAGGCAGTTGCTGAGAGAAGGGTTTTGTCAGATGCCCAGTGCTGGATGCAGGCACCTGAGTGCTTTTCTATATCAGGCTCCAAGTACGTAAATGCACAGATGATAATAAGGCCCTCGATCCTCTTCAGTGATGACCTAAAAGAACTCTTGAGATATTGTTTTAACATTTTAGAAAATACTTGAGCCCATATTTGACAGACATCCAGCTGCAGGAAACATATGAGGTTCTCTGCTCTTATCACATTTGTGGAAAGGGCACAGCTTAGGGCTATGTTTTATAGCGTACAGTGCAGCTCGCTGGTTAGGGAGAGCTGAGCACTGAGCGAGCTCCTGTATCTTCATGGCAAAACACAGTGCATGCATTTATCCCAGAAGCAGCAGAGCTCTGCTGACTCGTTTATGTACCTTTCTGAAATTAGCTTGGGGATCTTCTACAGTGCGTGGTGTGAGAACTCCCCAGACAGCCCGTGTCCAAATCTCTGGCTTTAATTAGCCAGGAATAATCTTGTCCTGCATTCTGAATGGCATACAGAAAACTAGTAATTATTTTTAACCCCACTGGATATGAAGCATATTTCCAAGTTTTACAAAGTCTTGCAGCTGGTTTGCAAGCATTAGATAAGATGTAAGGAACGATTAGGATGCCAGATGGACTTTTATTAGTCATGTTTAGGGCTGATATGCAAGATTCTGAAGATTGCAAAGCTATTTTTGAGGCTGGCTCTTTAGTTGAATCTCTCTTCCTTAAACAGGGAGAGAAACTAAACGAGGTGCATTTAATTTCTAAGAGCTGAGTTGTATCACAAAAATAATTAAGGGAATTGTGAACGTCAGCCAGGAAATAAAAGTTAAGTGATAGAAGTCATAAGGGATGATCATGTATTTTCCTTAGGGGTGTGTAGTTTTCGGAAAGGTTCTACCTTTACATGGGAAATAGTCTGAATGTAAAGGATTTTCTGCTGTAATTGTATGTGTTTTCTATTATACTGTTTAGAAATATGATGTATATTAGCACACTTAACAGGTGTTTTGCAGAGGAAGAATAGATCTGATTTTCCATTCCAAAGCTTTTGGAAAGTATGAGTTTAAGTGTATTAAAAGATGGATAGTGCATAAAAGCAATACGAAAAATGGAACAGAAAATGATGACAATGAAGACAGGACTCCGAAAGAGGGAAACATAGAGAAAGAGGACGAGGAAGCGAAGTGAAATAAGAAAAACAAAAGAAAATGGGAAGTTCTGGAAAAATACAACATGTCAAAATCAGCAGTGCATATGATACTATTATAAGGAGTGGAATAAGGAAGAAATGTCTTCCAGAAACAGCTTGTGGCTTGGCTAAAGAACACTGATTATTTCAAGTGTGAAATACTGTGATACAGTGTGTATTTTCAGGATTGAAGTCTCCAAAACTGGTTAACCCTAGTAGAACGTGTTGCTGGTGTCTCATCCAGAGCCTGCTAAGTCAAGGCAAAGACTGGGAGAGTGGAATTTGTTTGACCACACTTAGATATCCACATCTGGCTGGTCATAAGAGACTGCTTCTGTGTGCCACAGGGAGAAATGGGCCCTGTTGGAGTGATGCATCCTGCACTAAAGAAGATGACTAAAATAAGCTTGAGGAATCATGACCTGAAAGGGTGTTTGTCTCCATAGATTATATGTGGAACCTAACATATCTGGCTGGAAATCTATATTTACGTAAGATAAACTTCACTGCCCTGACTTCAGCAGGGTCTGGCAAGTTTTGAAGGAAAAGCTGTGTGTGATATTTTGTTAAAGCATTGTTCGTCACTGCTGCCTTCTGCGAGGGCTAGTGTAAATGAGCCATTGCTGAATGTTTATTTGTTATCATTAAAGCACAATTAGACCTTTGTGGAGGCTGCATCTGTAAACAAATGATGAATGGCTTACATTCTTTATCTCCTTTCTACTAACATGCCCAAGGATGAGGACTGTAATCAATTTCTGTAATTGAATTTTTTTCGTGGAAATACACTTGTTCAATCAAAATGGCTTTTCCATTTAGGGCAGAGCTCTGTTTCACTGACTCCTCTGGAGCTCAGAGGACTGCTGGCACTTCCTAGGAGACTTTGGGAAACATTTAACTGAGAAACAGTCCAATTTCTTTAGCAAATATTGAGTAAGAGAGAGTTTCTTTCTTCCCATTCTGCTTTTCTGTAACCCTTTTATGAGATCAGGGTGTTGGCTTCTGTTCCCTGTTCTCTTTTGTAAATCAGGAGGTAGATCTGCTGGAGGGAGATGGACCCTTGATGGCAGTAGGTTGGAAAGGTCCTCGGCCACTTCCAAAGTAAGTCAGCGAGGCAGAGGTTGCAAGCAGACTCCCCAACGTGGTCCATGCTAACCATGAAGCTCGTATTGTGGGGAAGCTTGGGTTAATGAACCCCTGACAGCCTATATGGGACAGATAAACTGGTGGTGTGTGGCTGAGAGAGCTAACTTCAGCACAGCACAGGGCTAACTCTCATCTGATCTGTGCCATGCCTTGGGTTTTCATGGCACTGTGTGCCTGTGGGCTTGGTGGCTTGCGTCTTTCCTAGGTTAGTTATTTCCATATCACTTTGCTTTTCAGAGGGTGGCTAAAACCCTGGAGGCAGCCATCAAAGTATGTCCAGAGAGTCTCTATCAACTCCAATTGGGTGGGCAATGCATTTTGTATCTGAAGTTGCATTTATTATTTGCTGCCTGACTTCAAATACAGAAACTACAGACAGGTAGCAGAAACAGTTGAAGATATAAATGCAAAGTATTTATTTGGGTAAGGAGTACTGTGCTGTTAAAAAGTAAGTGGTATTTTCAGCTCCTTGCTGACTGCTATCAAAGTGAGGGGACCAGCAGTGATTAAAGTTTTAGGAAAAGGAGGCAATTAGCAAACTTTTTAAACCCGTCTTCTCATGCAATCAATAGTGTTAATGGTCTTTGATTATTGTATAGCCAGCAGAAGGCATGTTGCTGCTATTTGCAGTTATCTCCTAACACTTAATTTAAAATGTGGCAGAAACCAGAGTCATGCCCCAGCAGTCATTGCTAACTTCTACAGGGGTTGGGGAATCCTGGTCCTTCTGAGAGCCAGGCCGTGCCCAAGCATCAATGGGAAACATTGTTTTTACCTGGCAAGGAGGCAAGACTCAGAGCAAAACCAGCCTATAAAAGCCTAAAATGAGACTTAGCCCATGCCCTACTACACTGAATTGCTCCCTACCCTGGTAGAAAAGTAAGTTTGCAACCTGCCCTCCAAGAAATCGCTACCTAAGCTGGTGATTTCACTTGCATGTATGCTATTAAAGAGCTTAGACTATTAAAGAGTTTAGGCACTAGGTTCCTAGCACAGAGATTAAATGGATCCTTAATTCTTGTGGGTATAACACTGCAAACATCCTTACCGTGGCTCTGGTAAAGAGAGGAAGACAAGGAGACCTAAAAGCTGCATTTAAACAGTTGTGGGTCTGAAAAAGGCTGAAAGTGACTCCTGCTTCTTAGGAACAAGTCCAGTGTGGTGCTTCTGAAGTGCTTCTTGCAATGAGGAGTCTGGCATTTTTGCAGGCTTTCTGTATGATCTTGCGTGTCTTGTCTGAGCCAGACTTGCAGAGACTGATCTGGGGTGTTCCCCCACCACTGAGCATCTCCCTCCCTGGGATGAATTCGCAGAGCTGAGGGAGGTGGTGCAACGCAGAGGAGAAAAATGTGCTTGCAATCCTACTTGTACCCAGAATATTAGGTTTCTTGAATGTATCACTGTTTCTCAAGGAGACTGAAAGTACCGTGTAATGTCTCTGGGTCTAGGCAACTACCATCCTTTTTAAAATGGATAATAAACCATTTCCTTCCTTTCAGGAAAGTAAGGGCAGTATTTACACTACCAACATTTTATGTAATAACTTAGTGAGTAAAACACTTATCCAGACATGAGGGATTTTTACTTAATAACACCTGGTCCTGGCAAAATCCCATTTTATAATGAATAAACTCCTCCCTCAAGGGAGAAAGAAGGAAAAAGAAAAAGGAGTAAAAATCACATTGGCTTAGCTCTAGCATCTGAACCAAATTACTTTTTTATGTATTAGCCTGCCCAGTTTCCTCATCAGATTTTCACAGATTTTTAGGTGGCATTGGTTTTGTCCCAGATCTTATCTCACATTTATTTGCACGTATCACATTAAGGCATTAAAGGAATCATTTCATTTTGTGCTTACATGGTAAAAAAAAATAAATTAATGGAATTGTAATTTCCTCTGCAGCCTTTCATAATGAGAAATACTTCAGGAATAAGCAATTTTAAAGAGCATAAACTGTTTCTCCCTCTAGCAAGAAGTCTGCAATCACTGATGAAAGAGCTCTTCTCTTCTGCATTGCTAATGACCAGGCAGCAGTACGAGCTTCTCTAGCCACCTGGCGCAGAGGCCACCGATTCATGCCAAATATTCCAGTCCTGTTATATACCTGTTGGGAGAGGAGCAGCTTCCAGAAACAGCCACTGTCGCCTTTCCTGAAGCTTTGGATTATGCTGAATCTTCTTTCTCGCATTAGGTTAAGGCCCTTCTTCACCAGGAGAGTCTCCTTCTTCCGGAGGAGATGGCATTGCAGTCTGTGAGCCAGATGCTGGGGCTAATTCCAAACTTTATTCCCCCTGCAGGTGATACATGGGGATGGGAAACCATTCACTGGACGCATCCTCCTGCTGGAGGGGAACAGGAATGATCAGCCCATATACATTCTGCAACAGGGAGGTGGTACCTTTGCTTTGTTATCAGGCTGTGTTACTTTATGCTGCTTTGTAAGGGGATAAGGGAAGGAGAAACTTAAAATTGTCACAGAATATTTTTTTTCTCATTTCAGCTAGAGCTGAGTCATAGTGGGTGTGACATCAGACATGAATCAATCACGTCCTGAAAAGTGATGTCAAAAAAAAACTTCCCAAATCCTTCCCACCCTTCCACAAAGATCTCTGACTTAGAGCAATAGTGGCAATATTTGTGAATAAGAATTTTTATAATGTGAAGAAGGTCACAAGAATTTGGGTTGGTTTTTTTTTGACTAAAACCAGGTGCTGGATCCTTTCTCTTATTATTAGTCTTTCTGAGCTACCAAGAACTTGTTGCATTAAGTTTTCAGACCCTCCTTCAGCTCTTTCAATTTTGCAGCCCGGTGGAACAGGTTGCCTCACTGCTATAAATTATCCTGCACTGTACTGCAACCTTTTTGTGAAACTTGTATCCCTCCAAGCACTGCTCAGTTGCCACCCTGTTATCTCCTTTCTCTGGCCCAATTAATTTAGAGGCAATCAATTTAATCCCTGAATAGTCTGCACAGATGATTGCATCCTTCCAGGTCCTGCACATCTTTCTCTGAGAGCATCTCTGTTGGTGATGGATGCTGCATGTCAGCCCACGTTGCACATTCAGGGGTACCATTCTTCCACAGAGTTCGTGACGGTATCTCAGGCAGCAAATAAGGGTGGTCTTCACTCACACAAGCTGAAGCCGGGGTTAAATTCAACCACTCCCACAGGATTAACACAGGACTTGAACAAACCCAAAGCAACAGGCTTCATTTTGCTTAAATAATTTCATTTAGGGAATGGCTTTTCATACATCTAGCTACATATTTGTGTGACTGAATCACTGGGGAGAGAGGAGAAAAAGAGCCAAGACAGTTTTTTCCCTGAGTCATTTTAAAAACTGTGAGGCATTTAATCAAAGAAAGTTATAGAGTTTCTGCTCTCTGCAGCAGCGCTTTTGAAGGTATGAACCTGCTGTCAGTAGTTAAATGAATAGTGTTCTCAAGCTGAACCTTTCAAAAGGAGTTTTAAAGAAGAAATTGGTCCAGAGCCAGAAGCTGAGCAGAAAAATGGAAAAGAGCCACAGAGTGAAAAAGCTGCGGGAGGCTCAGCAGTGGGTAGTATTGTGGGTAGCATTGAAAATAGTGAACTTTATACTGCAGTAGCAGTCAAAGGCTGTAGTCAAAGGAAAGGTCCTTTTAGACAGGTCCTCTGAATATGTGAACAGCTAAGTGGCTGTCAAGTGCTGAGAGGCTGACAGAAGAAAGCTAAGTGGTTCACAGGGAGTAGAAGGGATGATTGCGATTAGCTGAACTTTCTGGTCGTAATCCATCCAGCCCTGAGCGTCCCATGATCGTTATGTAGGTGTAAATTGTTGAACAAAATATCAGCGCTCCCAAAGCAGTGCTAGTATTTTAGTAGCTGGTTGGGTACTTGAAGAGTTACTGCAACCCCCGTCCTATGCTCTGGTCTCATCCTCTGAGTTCCTGCCCATTCACAGAGTCACATAAGTTGGAAGGGACCTTCGGAGGGTGTGTAGCCCTCAAAGCAGGGACAGTCTTCAGGCAGGTTACCTTGCCGGGTTGAGTTTTGGATATCTCTGAGGACGAAGACTCCGCAGCCTGTAGGGGTCTCTGTTCTTTGTCTGACCGTCCTCATGGGGATTTTTTTTTCCCTATTTTCTCTCTGGAATTTCTTATGTTCCAACTTGCTTTTTTCTTGTTTTATCATCATGCATCTCCTAAAAAGTCTGGATCTGTCTTCTGTTTATCTCCTGTGAGGTAGTTAGGACAGCTGGATCCTCCCCCCATGATTAGCTTTCTCTTTTTAAGGGTAAGTAAGCCCAGCTCTCAGAGTCTCCTTGGATGCCACATGCTCCAATCCTCTAACCATTATGGTGTCCTCAGCTGGACACAGTCCAGTATGTCAAACTCTTTTTAGCATAAAGTAGCCAAAAACTGGAAGGCACTTCAGACCTAACATAACAATTACTGTTCAGCCTCAGGATGGTGGATCCACCTAGAAGGATGCTGCTGAGATATTGGACCATGCTTTACAAAATAGACTAGAGAGCATAAGGACACTGTAGCAGAGGGTTGTAAGGACACCCGTTGATAAAGGAAATGCAAGGACAGCTGATAGAAACAGGACTAGAGCCAGACTGTGGTCCCAGCAGGGGAAAAGGAGTGAGATCTCATGTAGGACATGATTCCTACTAGTATTTATGAGTCGGAAGCCAGGTAGTTGCACCCTTAGCAACTAGCTATTACAGGCACAATGTTAATAATCCCGAACTGTGGCTATTTGAAAATCTGAGTACCTCTGGTTTGCCCTTGATGCCTGTAGATTCATCAGATTTTGTCTTCTGTAATGATATTCCTAATTTTAAGAATTTCTTCTGTCATGCTATTTGTTAGAAGTTGCCAAATCTGCCTGATTGCTTTCCTGAGACAGCCCTGGGAGAAGCTGTTTCAACGGGTTGATTTGCTTTATTAGGTTATCGGGGTTCCCCCACTCTTTTGTGTTTACAGTGGCTGGTTGCTAATCATGCAGCTGGATGCTACCTTCTTTCCTTGTCACTGTTCTAATGGATGTACTCATCAAAAATCTTTTGCAAACTTTGTTCCTTGGAGGCGAACCCATAATAAGATTTTCCCCTATCTGAATGCAAAAAAGGTAATTTTTTTCGACAGCTTCAAGAAAACATTTAGCAACAGACTGAAAGCCATTAAAAAAAATGGGGAGATCTTTACTTCCACAGACATTCTTGCTGGAGTTACAGCACAGGGTAAATGCTTAAACCCAGTGACGTATTTTTCATACCATTATTTCACCCTTTTGCTCATTGTTCAGAGTCCTGTGTATTAGGAGGTTGTTACTGAAAACAAGTATTTAATCACTTCAGCCTCATTTAGTAGCCAACACTGTTCACACCTCTGTTTCCCAGAATATTCAGGATTCAAACAGGGGAAACATTTTCTTAAAGTCCCAACTGCCTTTTCAACTAGATTTTCTGTAAGCACTTTCTCTCTCTTAGGCCTGCATTCACTGTCCTTGTTCTGATTGTTTTCTCCTTCTCTGTCTTCTGTCTTAGTTTCTATTTCTATGGCGTTTTTCTTTTTTTCCTACTGTGGTGGGTTGACCTTGGCTGTCCGCCAGGTGCCCATCAAGCCATTCTGTCACTCAACTGGACCGGGGAGAAAATATTATGAAAGGCTCGTGGGTTGAGATAAGGACAGGGAGATCACTAACCAATTACCATCACAGGCAAAAGAGACTCAACTTGGGGAAATTAATTTAATTTATTGCCAATTAGTAACAGAGTAGATAATGAGAGATAAGAACAGATCTTAAAACACCTTTCCCCCCCCTTCCCTTCTTCCCAAGCTCAACTTCAGTCCTGACTTCTCTACTTCCTCCCCTTCAGTGGTGCAGGGGGACGGGAAATGGGGGTTGTGGTCGGTTCATCACACGTTCTCTCAGCTGCTCCTTTCTCCTCACACGGGAGACAGTCCTCCATGAACTTCTTTAATGTGGACCCTTCCCACTGGCTGCAGGTCTTTGTGAACCGTTCCAGCATGGGTCATTTCCATGGGGTGCAGCCTTTCAAAAACAGGCTGCTCCAGTGTGGGCTCCTCTCCCAATGAGGCCACAGTCCTGCCAGGAGCCTGCTCCAGTATGAGCTCTTCATGGGGTCACAGCCCCCTTTGGGCACATCCACCTGTTCCAGGGTGGGGTCCTCCACAGGCTGCAGGTAGATGTCTGCTCCACCATAGACCTCCATGGGCTGCAGGGGGACAGCCTGCCTCACCACATGGTCTTCACCACAGACTGCAGGATAATCCGCACCAGTGCCTGAAGCACTTCCTCCCCCTCCTTCTTCACGGACTTTGGTTTTTGCAGAGTTGTTGTTGTCACATATTCTGACCCCTCTCTTCAGCTGCTGTTGTGCAGCAGATTTTACCCTTTCTTTTAATATGTTATCATCACCACTGCTGGACTTGGCCTTTGCCAGTGGTGGGTCCATCTTGGAGCTGGGTGGCGTTGGCTCTATCGGACATGGGGAAAGCTTCTGGCATCTTCTCACAGAAGACTCCCCAGTAGCAAAACCTTGCCACATAAACCCAGTACACCTACACAGATATAGATATGTGCATGTCTGTTTTATTTTTTCCTGGGGAAGTTCCTAGGACTATGTCTCCATTCTGACCTCTGATTTTGTTGTAGGACTCTATTTTGGGTATTGCTTCTTCATTTTCTGTTGTTATGCTCACTAGGTTTTACATGTACTCTGAGTAAATGAAGACTGTTGTATTCACTGGCCTCAGTAAAATTCGATACAGTCTATATCATTATTTATTATATGTATTGCTCTTCAGTCTAATAACTCAAAGTTGGGCCCGATACAGTGAGGTACTGGAGAAATGTTCAATATAGTTCTTGTATCCTAACAGAGACAAGGAACAAAACGTCCTGTAATCTGAAGAGACGGATCACTTAAAATGTGGGAATTAAAAAAGTTATGAAAGATGAAGGACTAGAGGGCAGAGATTAATGTCTGAAGTTTCAGAAGATTATAAATTCTCTCTTTGGGACCTGAACAAAGTGTAAGGGCTATTTAAAACCACTGAGAAAAAACCTGCCTTTAAAATAAAGATTTAAGTGACATGCTAGTGTCAAGGCCATGCAAGTGTCAATATCCCAGGTATAGCGTATATAACAGAAGAAAAAGAATCATTCTTGGAAGGCAGCCTGTGCCTTACAGTGCAAAATCCCTTGCACTGAGAGCACTGCGGTGGTGAACAACTCACATTCATAATGGAATATTAACTTTAAAGTTGTTCTCTGCCTCCTGCCTCCCTCCTGTGTGCCCATCAGGAAACCACAGTAAGCATAAAGATATCACTCTCCATAAAAGCAGTATACCAAACAGTATCTTATAGTTTTTGTTTACCTCCATGATGGAATATGGTTGTTCTGGGTAGTGCAAAGTGGCTTTGTTTTCTGGCAAAAAGCTGAGAAAATTCTTTTGATGGAGAATAAAATTGATTCACTGGCAAAAAGCAGTTTTACTTCTCCAACCCAGAAAATGTCAAAATATCGCATTTTCCTGAAAGAAGAAAAACATGGGAAAAGAGAAAACTGAATAGAAAAGAAACATAGGACATCTTTGTCATGAAGATTAGAAAAGAAAAGAAGAATTTATCTTAAAGGGAAAGCAGGAATAAAAGAAACATCACCTTCTCTCCCCCAAAGCATCAGACTTTTTAGGGAAAAAAAAAAGGTAGCAGCTCAGGAACCATGAGCCATTTCTGCTGTCTGGTGAACTCAACCTGAGACAGAAGGAGAAAAGAGGTGCAGCCTGTGCTGTGTGTTCCATGAGGACTTGTTATGGGTCAGCCCATGTGGTCACCTCAGCAATGGTTCCAGAAGTTGTGGGCATGGGCAAAAATGTCTCTGAGTGCTTCAGTGAGGTTTTATCAGTTTATGAGACTAATCTATAGCATGTGTCTTGGGACTAAGTCACTGGTCACCTCCAGCTCCTCGGGAGTCTGAGTTTGCAGCTCTGGAGTGGGTACAGGCAGGATGGGATTGGGGGAATTAAATCCCCCTGGTTCTAGCTGCTGCTGAATCCATGCTGTTAGGTTATATTGGTGGTTCAAATGCCATTAAAATCTCTTGGAATGTCTATAGACTAAACCAAATCCCATATTGAGTGTCAGCCAGGTATCTTCTCCAAGACAAGACAAACAGGGACAACCACGTATTTTTTGCCTGTATTCATAGTGCAGGACGTGCTGCCCTTTCTCACTGGCATTCACTGACATCACCAAATTATTCCCTGATGTTGGATAGGTTGCACTGCCTGTGCTTTCAATCTTGCCTACTCTTTTTGTTGCACATCAGAGTTGGTGGCTTTTGGTATTAGGCTGAAGGTTCATTGGAGGGGCTGGGGAGTGCTTCACAAGCAGCTGCACACAGAGACACAGAAGGTAGCTCTGCTGTGGATCCCCCTTGCTTCAGCATCCCTACCAAGGCTGCCAGGGATGGTAGGGTGAGAGGCTTTGGTGGTCTTACCCTCCACATCCCTCAGTGCCGTGGGGACAAGCAATGTAATTGTCCCTGACGGAAAAAGTCTTATAGGAAAAATATGAGGTAAGGCATGCCTGCAAACTAGAGATGAGAGGCTCAGAAGAACAACATAGTCTGCATAGCCAGTGTGCTGAGCACAGGCAGAACAAAACACCTTCTCCATAGTTCTTAATATTTTTTAAAAACATCTTTTTCTGATATGGAGAATATTCTTACTGCCCAATGCTTTTGTTCAAATTTAGACTTTGGTAGTGTTCCATATCCTACCAGTAGCTTAAAAAAAAGAAGGGTTTCACACCCTTCCATCCTAGGTTAAGAGTTGTGCAAGCCCCAGAACAACCTCTCTGCACCTTTGGACTTTAGCCTTTTTTTTGCTCTTCCTCAAATTAGCATTGCTGTCAAAACTAATTTTGATTTGATCTAAAGACGCGAGGAAAAACTGAAGTGTGATTCTCAAATTATGTCAAATGGTGTGATTTAGTGAAGTCAGTGTGCTAGTTTAAAATCACTTTCCCTAAAATTTTAGGTCTAATTGTACAGAATTTTCTTCCTGGTAAAGGCATTCTGCGATGGCCAGCACAGCCTTTGTTGTCATTCCAGTTGGTAATAAGAAAAGTTTGAACATCATCATTTCATTAGCCTCTGGTATCCTTTATTTTATTTCTGAGGGTTTATTGCTGTCTTCATGTTGCAGCCATGTCTCTTAGACAATTCACACTTTCAAATCAAATGGCACTTTACTCTTGACAAAGTATTACAATTTTCTTACTTTGGATATGAAATTTTTGCTGCTATGATCATTTTCTGTTAGAGTCTAATAAATCTCCTTTTGATAAATTATTCTTATTTTTCAAATAAATTAATCCACAATAAAAATTAATTTAGCTGTGCCTAAAATTGAAAACAAGGAAACATTGAAGAGGGAATTGAAAAAAAGCAATTAACCTTTTAACTGTGATTTTATAGTTCATCAGCCACAATATGTGCTGCACTCTCTCTTGAAACATCTCAAATCTGACTTGTGCATTATCAGAGATTTTTCTGTTTTGATATAAATATCTGGAGTGAACCGGAGAGACAACTGCCAGAGAGGAGAGTATAGTACTGTCTTCATGGAAGTTTGTACTGAACAGAGCTGCACCTGTGTCCTTCCACTGTGATTAGCTGAAATGGTGACCCAGAGAATCTGCAACATCCTCGTCATCTTCAGGCTGTCCTTGGGGCAGGGAACGAGTTCACCCATAGTGGACAAACACAAGTGGAAGTGAAATGTGGTTATTATTGTGACTTAGGACTTGCAAGAAGTGGTTGGGTGCCTTTCTGCTCACTCTTTGAGCCCCAAAGACCTCCTTTTTGTAGGACCTTCGACATAGTAGGTTTTACCCACGGCAGAACCAAGGCTGTAGCTGCCAACCCAGTTTGCACTGGCATCCCAAGATGCTGAAACCTGTTGGTTTCAGTGAGATGCTACATGCTGGTGTGCAGTTTGGTGCCAGTGCACACAATACAGACTACCGTGTTATTCCATCAGCAGTCTGCTTTTGCTGTGCATTTTCTCCGCTTCGCTGCTTTCTCTTTGCTCTGCCTCCTTTTTTTCCAACAGGGCTCATATTCAGCTGCCCCTGCAGAGGTTACCAAGAGACATTCAAGCTCTTGAAACCTCAAGAGTCTCCAGTAATATTTTATTATCTTACATAATGTACACATAATTATACATGATGATATAGATAAGAATTTAATTACACCTTATTAAATTGATTTGCCATGTAAAACCTAACTATAGTACAATGCAAATTAAATAGGAAAAAATATTTGCTTTCCAATATTTTAAAAGGGATTTCAGGGCAAGCAGAAAAAGATTCAAGCACACAGAAGGATGCAATGCATCTCACTCAGTTACTCTTGTGGGCAGTGCAGCTGTCTGTGCTTAAGCTGTCACCTTGGGCCCCGTTTTTACCTGTAACGAGTAAAAGATTTTTTCAATCAGTATTCCTTTTTACTGTCCTAGAGGTTCTCTTCATCAGCTATAAAGGGATCCCAAGGTGATCTGCTTAAATACAGGCACCTGCAGTTTCAAGTGACCCTCCACTCTATAGTTCTCAAGCCAGATGTAAGCTTTACTGACAGAAGAAACTGGCTGGAAAGATGGGGCTGGCATTTGATTCTCTTGCCTAGCCCAATTTCTTATTATTAGACAATGCCTTTTTTAAAGACTTTTTTTCAATCACATATACAAAGTTCTGAGGCTGTTTCCATCCTCCTTCTCCCTGTCATAGGACTCCTCTCATCTGTGTCACATCAGTGGGAGACATGAATTGCTGACAACAGCTTAGCCCATGGACAGATGCATGGACAAAGACCACAAGAACGGCTTTCTGCTGGTAAACGGGAGTGCCAGACCCAAAGCAAAACAACACGTGAATGGATATCTTCCCAATATCATCACTGAGATTTAAATTAGGCTCATTGTCTTGCTGACCTACAGGAGACTAAAAGTGATGATTCTTTATAAATATTTGTCATGGTTTCATCTGGGATGGAGTTAACATTCTTGCTAACAGCTGGTATAGTGTTGTTTTGCATTTGTGATGAGAAATAGTGTTGATAGCACACTGGTGGCTTTGGTTGTTGCTAAGCTCTCAAGGTCTTTTCTGCTCCTTACACCACCCCACCAGTGGGTAGGCTGGGAGTGCACAAAACGCTGGGAGGAGACACAGCCGGGACAGCTGGCCCCAACTGACCAAAGGGGTCAGATCCATACCATGTGGTGTCATGCTCGGTATACGAAGCTGGGGAAAGAAGAAGGAAGGGAGGGACGTTCGGAGTGATGGCGTTTGTCTTCCCAAGTAACCATTACGCGTGAAGGACCCCTGCTTTCCTGGGGATGGCTGAACACCCGCCTGCCGATGGAAGCAGTGAATTGATTCCTTGTTTTGCTTTGCTTGTGTGTGCAGCTTTCGCTTTACTCATTAAACTGTCTTTATCTCAACCCATGATTTTTTTCTCACTTTTACCCTTCTGATTCTCTCCCCCATTGAAACAAGGGGTGGGGTAGGGTGGGTGACCAAGCAGCTGTGTGGTCCTAGTTGCCATTTGGGGTTAAACCATGACGATATTGTCTTTAGCCATGCTGAGTATATGTACGACTGTCCATAATCCATACAAAAAATATACGTATCGTTAGGGAAGAGGCAATATGAATGGCTAATTCGCTGAGCATTTCTTTCTGGAAACGTGGCTTCAAATACCACCTCTCCACAGCCATGGCAAAGGATGTTTGGTACAAACCGCTCCTGTCAGTGTAGCATGGTGACAAATGCAATACAGCTGGTATATACTTAAAGAGGAGATTGGGAATACAATTCAGTGATTAGGAAAATGTATTGTAATAAGACTCAATGGTTCTGTACTGAGGATCCCCAGGGATCTTCTTGCAAGAGCTGAGTGTCAACTCTATACCCACAGTGAAGAGGATATCATTGAAAACTGGGCATTAATTCCCTCATTCCATTACAGTTACTGGGCAACTGCAAGTGTTGTGATAAAAGTGAAAAAATGGGTAAACAAATAAATTTCATTTTTAATTGTGTTGTCTCTAGACAGATACTTACATTTACTTCATTTTTATTAATAACATTGCTAAAAATGTATGTCTTGTCATGTGAGGATGATGAACTTAATATGTCTGTTTTCTCTCTAAATTCTCTCCTGCATTAGAATCAACATCAACATTTTTATTTATATTTCTGTGGCTTTTTTATTTTAAAATCTTGCTCACTTAGTCAGTTAGCAGATGTCATTGTACATCAAGGGCAAGGAGATGCTTTTTTAAAATACAACTTACAAAATCATTAACCCTCTTACCGTCTTGTTGCAGCTTAATTATTCACATATCTTCATTGCAAATTCAGTTAGACAACAATAAGTTTCCCAAAGAAATGCTTAATCATGGCATGCTGCCAAACTACTTGTTTGGCCAAGTACAGGAACAAGATGGACACGCCAAGTAATCATCCTAGAACAGACTGGTCCCAAAGAGGGCTCTGTGTTTACAGGGACCTGCATCTTCCAAAGGTAATTTGGAAATGTTTCTTATTGTGTATTTCAATAGAAAATAAAATGTATTTTCTGATTTACTTTCCACAAATAAGAGTCCTAAAATGTTGACAAGCGCTGTAAATGTCATCTGCTTGGGATGTGTCCCATATATAGTGATAATACGGGAAACTTCTTGCAGGAAGTTCTAAAATCTTGAACATTAATTCAAAATCAGTGGAGCTCCCTTTGAAGAAATAGTTTGTTTGGGGTTCTTTGTATGTCCCTAAAATGTGTTGTTGTGTCAAAATTTTGTTTTAATTAAATAATACTGGAGAGAACACAGAAATAATAAGAAAACAAGCACACACCTTGTGTGGACAATAGTTTCAATTTACTAACAAGCCCATCACAGTGTTCTATAGGGACTTAGGAAGTAACTCATTACTTCCAAAGGAGGTTGGATTTTTTTTTGCTGCCAATCTTAGTGGTGGAAAATCCTCATGAAAGTTCCATAACATTATATTGCTATGCACCTGGAAATCAGATAACCCTTCTACACTAACTTCTCTTGATAGGTAAGGCTGGACTCATAGCTTAGTACACATGGTGATGGGCCAAATTTTGTCTCTGCAGCCTTCTTAAGTATTCCTGACTCTCCCTATCCTTATAAAACTACATCATTGATAAAGCCAAAAACATTCTTACATTCATCTTCCCTCCCTTCCAAGCATTCCAAAGCCCTGACATGCTCACCTCTCTTTTCTGTGGTGATTTTGATGTCTCGCTTTTGTCACTCTGTGCTTGTTCCACATATTTATGGCATTCTGATTCCAGGCTCGGGTAGCTTGCACTCTGCAGAATACAGATTTTACTTGTACAGTGTAAACACACCCCTCGCTTTCTTCCCATGTTCAGTGCTTATTTGTAGTCAGGTATATGATAACCCTAAGCATTACCAAGCGCACCTGCATACAACTATACAGAGTATTATAACCACATAAGGTGGTGGTACTAATTCTGTAGATCTTACCATGTAAATAGAATATAGGAAGGACAAACAAAATAAATAAAGTGGAGGGAAGAGATGAAGTGACAGTTCATACATCTGCAATGGTATCAGCATGGGAAACGATTGCCAGAAGCTGTGGTTCCTGCTGCAGCTGGCTCTGCCTGCTTTAATTCCTTCAGTATCTCAGATGTTCATCTATTATCTCTAGTTGTGTCACCTTTATATGTAGAAAATGTATCACATGTGCAGGGGACAAAGTTTACTTGAAACAGGGCCAAGCCAAATACTGTGTTTAGGTGAATGTAGCTCAACTTTTGCCACTGAGAGTTTTGTTTTTTTTTTTTTTTTTAAGATTTTGCAGGTTTGAAACAGGCCTGAATTTTAATAGTAATCCCAAAGACATTTGGGTTAAAATGTGATGTGATCGGGTATTAGAGCAGAACTTGGTCTGCTGTCTTCAGTGGCTTTAGGGAAAGAAAGAATTTGGTGTTTATTGCTCAGATTGGCACTTATAAGATTAAGAAACATTGCCAATAACATATATTTTATTTGAGGATATAACAGTTCTTCAGAAACACTGTTAATTAGTCTCACAGTACCTTTCTGTGTAGTTAACACAAGCTTATGTTATGTTTATTTTACAAAACATGGTAGAACACAGAGGGTTAACTTATTACTCCAAGACCATATAAATCAGTGGAAATTGCACTGAGGAGCCCTAACATCAGGGCCCTGAGGGCACCAATGGGCCTCACTGGCTCTGCCCAGCCTCACATGGAGCTCCCCTCACACCAGCCCATGGGTGCAGGACCCCATCTCAGCCCAGGACCCTCAGTTTGGGCTAGAGAGTTGTAAGTGTTTTGGCCTCCAGCTCTGCTTCTCTTCTAGATGGACCTCTTTAACCCACATTGTAGCCTTATCTCCAGCCCTGTCTCTGGCCCCATCTCCTTTTCCTCCTGACTTGGCTTCCTGGAAGGACTCCAGCCCTGGTTTATTGCTTGCCATGTCTGGGGCTGTCAAAGGACCCTGTTACCAGTCCCCACCTGTCTGCCATGTTCAGGTCCCTCAGGACTGTACTTGGTCGGTGAGGGCATGGCCTGTGCTAGGGTCACCATCAGCTCTTGGCTTCCTTTCCCTTCAGCAGCAGCTGGCCCTGCCTGCATCCAGATGCCTAAATCCCATTTTTTTCTCATCTCTTTCCATTGTACCATGCTGTCAGAATAAAACCTGTTTAAAAAAATTTTGCACGTGGAGTGTGAAATTATTGAAGTATATGGGAAAATAATGGCTTTGCTAAAGCAGTGCAGGCTTGTATTATATTATTCTTGGGGTTTTTTTAACCTCAAATTTATTTTGTGGTAGAAAACTTTACATTTTGTTTAGACATCCATTATTTGTTCTTAAGCTTTTTCCAGCCAGATAACCTATAGTGTACCCAAGGAAGCCAGTATCACCACAGTTATTGAAGATGGGGGTGCTGGCTGTGGAGTCAGCATCTTCCAGATGAGTATCTCTCCCGCAGTCTTATCCTGGAGGACACTTCCAGTAGCTTGCCTGATACAGATGTTGCTTGGCTCCTCACCAATAGATTGACGGCAGCTTACTGAGGAAGACCAACCATCCACACAAGGACACTGCACTCCAAGGCATATTCTATTGCAGTGTCCTAGCACAGAGGGTTCAGTCAGTGGCTCTGGATGTAGAGTTGTATGAGGACCTGAAAAGACCATGCGTGATATCCATGAAACTTTTTTCTGAGAGGGATTTAGTGCAGGCGCTAAATAGTTAGGGCAAAAGGAGTCTGTAGTTAGTTTAACAGAGAAATTGTTCTTAAGTGTGAAAATTCAACACTGAACAGCCACAGCAATGCTTTGTGTATCGCAAAGACATTGCCCTAGTCTGTGAATGTTTATTTTGGTGCAAAAAAGGAGCAATTTCTATACTATTTGAGAAAACAACTCAACCCATGGGCAAAAAGACGTCACTGCTTAGTCTATGGAAGCAGGAAGGGAGTTGGAAGTTGGCGAAGAAATGGATTTGACTGGGAAATGTTTCATTTTTTCCAGGAAAGTTTTAACTTCAAACACATGAGAAGATTAATCTTTATTGTCAATATTCTTTGAAAAGTTTTAGCTTTTCATTAAACAGAAGAAATATTTTGTCAGAATAGCAATTCCATTTCTGCAGGCATTTTCTGTTGGGAAGACTGATAGGAAATTTTTGACTGGCTTCATAACAGTTACTGTGTTCTTTAATGAAATAAAGCTTCTGGTGAAAACACAGGAAATGTTTTGTGCAAAAAAAAATCAACTTGTAAATAAAAAAAAAGGTTCAGTTCAAGGCGTTTTTATGAATCTGTCCTGTTTTCACACATGTTGAGGAATAGCTGTGAGAAGCAAAAAATTGCTTGACACACAAACAGGACGCAAGCATTTATGCTTACTGGGGAATTAATTACATGAATCTTCTCAGTCAGCAAACATCCAGCTTGCCCATTGCAGGAAAGAAAACCTGAGATTTGGAATGATTTAGAGCATAATCATGACAGCCTCATGTGTTCCAAGAATCCCATTGAAAACAAAGGGAATACCAAGAATGGGACCATCTACAGATGTCTTGTCTAAAGTGGCGGGGAACAAACCTAATGACTTCTGACTTTTCTGCCTTGAGAACCCATGTTCTGCTACCTGTATACTCCTGTGAAGCTTGAGACAGATTTTTAGAAAAATAATTCAGTACAGGACAGCACTGTATTATTTATTAATGTACTTACTGTATAAAAGGATGAAGCCAAAGCGATAAAAGTATTTTCTAGGTTTGGCCTGAAAATTTCCTTTTTATTTTTTTTTAAAAAAAGCCCCCTAAATAAATTAAAAAAAACATAAAGCAAGAACAATAAGGTACTCTAGGGAAAGTTCTATAGGTCCATTACTATAGATGCTTCAAGACCTTAAAGGGAACAAGGCCTTGTTTGATGTGCATAGAATAGCTATAGAAAATGTGCCCACTTGTGCCTTACTGCGTAATTAAATGCTGTATAAATTTTTTATGTACTGTGACGGCACACAAAAGGATATAAAAAAGAGTATTATGGGAAACCATCAGTTCAAGCCAGCTCTTTCTTTCTACAGATTAGCTGGTGTTTTCACCACCTAAAAGGAAGCTAAATGATGTATGAATGAGAGAAGGAGCAGACAGCCAAAAGTGATACAATTAGTAGTTTGTTGCTGTATTTTTCAAAGCGTAAAATTGACATGGATAGTGCTGCTTTGGGGGAAAGGTTTATTTTCAAAACTCAGTCTCGATGAGAGGATAATTTGCAGCTGAAGATAGTTTTTTTAGTTGAGGTCCTACAAACAGTAATAAAGATGAATGGGATCCACCTATTTAAGCCTTTAATGAGTCTCATCATCTCAGTTTAAATGAGTGTAAAAGCATTATGTTAACTTAGGATTTGGAAGAGATGTATCTGGTTATAGTGGGTTAATCATGGAGTGGTTACAATGACTGGTCCAAGGTGACTCAGAGAGTCAGAAATGATCTACCTAAGAAAAACAGAGACACTGTCCTGGTCTGAGTGACACAGGACTAATTTCTCTTCTAGTCCTTGGGAAAACTGCACTTTTAGAAAACTCTGTTGTCTGAATTTGTGAAAATATTTACTTTATAGCCAGCTATGGTATGTGGGTTTCAAGGTCTCAGTGTTTTCAAGCTAGCCAGGGGCAGGAACAAGGAGGAGCGAAACCCGGGCACTTGACCCAAGCTGGCCAACAGGATTATTTCATACCATGAATGTCACATGCAATATAAATTAGAAAGTTTGCTGTGAAGTGCACTATATTCCTTGATGGCAGTGATCCAGACAACTTCTTGCCCTAGTGCCAGACCCCTGAGGCCTTCCTTCTTCCCAAAGCCATAGCACTCGCAGTGTCCGACATTTGCTGTCACTACTGGAAGTGCACTTCTTCCTACTGAGGGAACTGGCTGAGTGTAATCCTCATAAATTTTATATTGGTATCAGGATCGGTGCTGGTTCTTTAGTATTATTAATGCTAATTATTTGTTCTTATCTGTTTATATTTCAACCCTCGTGTTTCCTTGTTTTTCCTCAATTCCCCTTCCCGGGTGGGGAGTGGCAATCGAGTAATAGAATAATTGTCTAAATAACAATAAATTGTTGTGGGTTTCGCAAACCACAAGACACTCCCTTTAATTCATTAAAACAAACAATATATATATAGCTCTACATACCAAGAGCTGGTATACAGATCTCTGACTGTCTTATCCACAGAAGCTGAAAATTGTGACAGAAGAACGGTCAATTTCCACAACTCCATTGTTGTAATTGAAAGGATCTTGACGTATTATGCTGATGTTGAATTCAAATTCTGGGCTTTCCAGCAATGAGACCTGCTCTCTCTTTGAGTCCTTATTGGCAATTCAAGTCTGAAATAGTCTGTGCCAAGAGGGAACTCAGCACAGCAACCACCTCTACACCAGCTCAGACGATTGACTTCAAGTTGCATGTTAGACATTGCTGGATCCAAAACCTGGAGTTCTCTTCCCTAGAAGACCTCAACCTAAGAAAAGTCTCAGGTGTCACAATCTTGCACCTGAATTTGTGTTTTTTTCTGTCCTTCTGCTGGAAATTATTTGACTTCTGAGAAATACAAGGATGGGCAAGAAAGAGTAATTAGTTACAGTCATTTACACTCAGATACTGTCATCATAAAAGATTTGGTAACATATATCTTGCTGCTCTCCACAGGATACAATCAGAATCATCCATTTGTTATCCATGGACTCTGACACTAATAGTCAAAAGATTCAGATCACAATATGATTCTATTTGCTTTGTCACAGGAATACTTAAATTTTGATATAATTTTTTTCATAAGGAAATAAAAATGAAACATTTATCTTCAGATTGCTTTTAGCCAAAATGCCCTTCTAATGGCTAAATACATCAGTAAAGTCAATGTTTCTGAGGCACTGACTTTTGAATCCGGTACAGACAATGGAGTGCATTTCTCTGTATTATATGTCCTTTTGGGATCTCTGTTATCAGGGATCTGTTTTGTTTACTTTGGGGTATAGGTCTCTGGAGACTCATAGATAATGTGTTGATTTTTCTCTGACTAGCCATGAGATTTATCAAGGGCATTTGGGGTATTTTGACAGTAGTCCAGGGAATATGGTCAGGGGAGGCAATGAAGACAGATGAACAGCTTATGCAAGGCAATAGCTGAAACAAAAATGTTATTAAAATTGAAAAGACTTCTAACAATGATTTACGTGTGTCCTGTGAAACAAATGGTATGTGTCAATATTGTGAATTTCAAAATCTGTCATTTTGATAACGCATGTCAAAATAAAAAGTCAACACTTCCAAATTCATTCAGTTATATGTCAGTTATACCCAAAATATGCTTTCCGTTCAGATATGGTTTTAAAAACCCTTTCTTTTCTGAAAAGAAAGACCCATCTTCTGCCTTTGCTCTCTCACTGTATTTCAAAATGGACAAAGTATATGATATAAAAACTGGAGGGTGCTTCTAGATGACAGATTCTGTAGGACTGCATATTTACAAATAGTGGTGGGATTTTATTAAAAATTGTCAAGTTGCTGACATTATGTTAGGTTTGGAACAGTAATGGTTATTCCAGTGGGCTACACTTTGTTTTCCATCACTGCTTATTGAGGCAGACTTTTTTGGGGGGGGGCGACAACACAAAATGTTTTCTTCCTTTTCAGTCAGTTTTTGCTTTTCTCGTTTTCTTCAGAACATTTGATGAAGTCCCAGTCCCACAGCTCAGATTTTGAAATGAGCTCCCTTGGAATCAGATATGGTTGGGATCATTGCCTTTCTTGAGGATACTGGGGAAGAGGAGATTTGGTAATAAAATGTAGGGATTTTTCTTCCTTTGGAGGTCATCTCATGGGGCATGTGGACAAACTGTTGACCACTTTTTTCAGGGATTCTAGTGCTATGCTGTGCTTATGCATAAAGCCAGTAAAATTAGTTTCTAAAGCTGGTGACATGTCTGCTCTCTTTCCTTTAGTTTTATCACAAAATCATTTTTGAGTCAATTGTTTGCTCTCAAAGGCAAAATAATTGGAAGAACTTAATTTCAGGGGCAAAGATGAAAAAATAAAAAGTAAATCAAAAGCAGCAGTATTTATTTATTGCAATTCTAACTGTCCCACTTCCTTTTTTTACAGTCTGTGATTTGGGAGAAAGCGGGGCTGATTCATGTTCTTCAGGCTGGTTGGCAATATGATGGGTTCAAGTTAAGCCAGGGGAGGTTTCGGTTGGATATGAGGAAAAGTTTTTTCACTGAAAGGGTTATCCAGCATTGGAATAGGCTGCCCAGGGAGGTGGTGGATTTGCCATCCCTGGGGGTGTTTAAAAAAAGGGTAGTCGTGGTACTTGGGGATATGGTTTGGAAGTGGTTTTGTCAGGTTAGGTTAATGGTTGGACTTGATGATCTTAAAGGTCCCTTCCAACCTTAACGATTCTATGATTCTATGATTCTATGATCACTGCAGAGTGCCAGATGTTTAAAGCCCAAACACAAGAGGGAAAGAGTGAGTAATTCAGTGGTGTTTCTTCTTGCTTTCAATGCTCCACATCCCCCAGGACTGCAGCAGTGCTGAGCAGCTGAAGGGTTTCACAAATCATAGAATCATAGAATTGTAGAATTGTCTAGGTTGGAAGGGATCTTTAAGATGCTCGAGTCCAACCATCAACCTGACACTGCCAAAACCACCACTAAACTATGTCCCTAAGCACCACATCTTTTAAATACCTCCAGGGATGGTGATTCCAACACTTCCCTGGGCAGCCTGTTGCAATGTTTAATGACAATTTTGGTGAAAAATTTTTTGCTAATATCCATGAAGCGGGGACTCATTCAACTGGAGCACAAAGAAGATAAGCAGAGATGTAACCGAGATAATAGAGGCTTTTCCACGTGTTTGTCATGAGGAAAATGGGTTTACCACAGTTTGGTGCTGGAGAGATTTTGAAGGATGGTAGGGGCGCGAAGGCACCAAGGTCACAGGATTGAAAAGATAGACAGTGGAGGTAACAGCCCAACTGGAGTCTGATCTCCTGAGTGTAAGGACTCAAAAGCCTTAGCTGCCAGATTTGGGAGGCTGCAGGCAGCAAGCCTGGCTCTCTGTCAGCGTGACTAAAATGAACTTTCAGCAACACGCATGAAGATTCTGAGGCAATAGAGGGTAAAATAGCGACCTGTTTTTAAGGAGAGCTGAGGAATTGTACAGCATCAGCTCACGCGTGGCCTTTTCCTTAGGTGAGTCTTCTGGAAGGGAGTAATAGCATTATTTCACGCCATGAATAGTAAAAGCATCCCTTGGAGATGAAAAAATCCAGTTGAGGGCTGTTTTTTACAGCCCTCTGTGCACACTTTTCCCTGACCTCATATTTTGCAAAAGAGGGTTGCTTTTAATTTATTCACTAATAGTTTGATAATGAAGCTGTCAGCCGTGACTGGGTATTGTTTCAGTATTTGACAATGCAGCATAAATTCCCACCACCCTATTCTTGGGAAAAACTGCAACAAAATACTACTTCTCCCCTGCCTTGTGGCTTTCACCTCCCCACGTGCCAGGTGGTGATGAGACTATGGGGTTTTTTGCATTCAAGGTAGGATGCTGTCGTGGTTTAACCTCAGCCAGCAACTAGGACCATGCAGCTGATCACTTACTCCCCCCACAGTAGAGGAAGAAAATCAGAGGAGTAAAAGTGAGAAAACTCATGGGTTGAGATAAAGACAGTTTAATGAGTAAAGCGAAAGCTGCACACACAAGCAAAGCAAAACAAGGAATTCGTTCACTGCTTCCCATCAGCAGGCAGCTGTTCAGCCGTCCCCACAAAAGCAGGGGTCCTTCATGCATAATGGTTTCTTGGAAAGACAAGCATCATAAGTCTGAATATCCCTCTTTCCTTCTTCCCCCCAACTTTATATACTGAGCATGACATCATACGGTGTGGAATATCCCTTTGTCATTTGGGGTCACTTGTCCTGGCTGTGTCTCTTCCCAATGTTTTGTGCACTCCCAGCCTATTCAGTGGTGTGGTGGTGTGAGGAGCAGAAAAGGCCTTGAGTGCTTAGCAACAACCAAAACCACCAGTGTGCTATCAACGCTATTTCTCATCACAAATGCAAAACATCACCATACCAGCTGCTAGTAAGAAAGTTAACTCTATCCCAGCTGAAACCATGACAGATGCTAATTTGGTTGTTCTCATATTCACTTTTTAGTTAGCATTTTGGTAAAAATAACATCAGCTTTCCATCACAGAATCACAGAATCACAGAATAGTCCGGGTTGGAAGGGACCTCTGGAGATCATCTAGTCCAACCCCCCCGCCAGAGCAGGGTCACCTACAACAGGTTGCACAGGACAGCGTCCAGGCGGGTTTTGAATGTCTCCAGAGTGGGAGACTCCACAACCTCTCTGGGCAGCCTGTGCCAGCGCTCCACCACCCTCAAAGTAAAGAAGTTCCTCCTCATGTTAAGATGGAACTTCCTATGTTCAAGCTTGTGCCCATTACCCCTCGTCCTATCAATGGGCACCACTGAAAAAAGACTGCTCCCATCCCCCTAGCATCCTCCCTTCAAGTGTTTGAAAGCGTTAACAAGATCCCCCCTCAATCTTCTTTTCTCCAGACTAAAGAAACCCAAATCCCTCAGCCTCTCCTCATATGAAAGATGTTCCAATCCCCTAATCATCCTTGTAGCCCTTTGCTGGACCCTCTCCAGCAGATCCCTGTCCTTCTTGAACTGGGGAGCCCAGAACTGGACGCAGTATTCCAGATGCGGCCTCACCAGGGCAGAGTAGAGGGGGAGGATGACCTCCCTCGACCTGCTGGCCACACTCCTTTTGATGCACCCCAGGATGCCACTGGCCCTCTTGGCCGCCAGGGCACATTGCTGGCTCATGGTCATCCTGTTGTCCACCAGGACTCCCAGGTCCCTTTCCACAGAGCTGCTCTCCAGGAGGTCGGCCCCCAACCTGTACTGATGCATGGGGTTATTCCTCCCCAGATGCAGTACCCTACATTTACCCTTGTTGAATTTCATTAAGTTCCTAAGCATTGACTTTGTTGCAGTGTCTTTGTGCTGTCATTTTCATAGTGTAATACATGTGGTAAAAGCTTTCCATTGTAGTGAAAGTCCTACATGAAGAAATAAACTAGATATTTCTCAGTTTCTGGCCCAATAAAGGAAGGAAGAACTTTTTATCAGTCTTTATTATGACGACTTTTTTGGTGTTTTTACCTTCAAGTTCATTACCTTCTAAAGGAATTTCAGAGGACAAAGTACAAGGATTGAATCTCTGTCACTTCTCAAAATATCTTCATTTAGATTGGAAACTTTTAGAAGGAGGCAGATATTTTTTTTCTATGCTGTTTACACAATGTAGTCCAATGTGGAAAACATGCCTTGGCCAGTGTAACTCCAATCTCTGATCAAGCTCCTTATTATTTTAATAGAGATACTGACCCAGTCAATGTCAGAGTCCCACTGACCGCTCCTGCAGGTGCATACATCCAGGACCATATTTTCTGTGGTGGTAACAAAAAGTTTCTTTTTTCATAGAATGGTTAGAGTTGGAAGTGACCTTGAAGATCATCTAGTTCCCACCCCCCTGCCATGGGCAGGGACACCTCCCACTAGACCAGGTTGCTCAAAGCCCCAACCAGCCTGGCCTTGAACACCTCCAGGGATGGGGCATCCACAACTTCTCCGGGCAACCTGTGCCAGTTTCATATGCTTAGTGTTGTACAACTTCTCCTTATGAAAAAAAAAAAAGGAAACAGCAAAGCCCCCAAACACAAAAGCAAACCCACAACAAAATACAGAAGCAATGATAATTTTAGAATTGGGGTAATTTTGAAATCATATGTCAATAATACTACAAAAAATAACTTTTTCAGATAGAACCACTTAGCATGTATCACTGCATTGCAGCAGGAAAAAAAAAAGAACGTTTTCTAAGAATAAATATTAGCTGAGACTAATACAGTTGTGACATGGGAAACATACCTTACTGCTTTACATTTCCTGTCTAATTTAGTTTGTGTTTGATTAGTAGATAACTTGGCTATAATCAATTTAGCAACATGCTGTTCCCTCTGTCATGTGGCAAAGAATGTTTGGCAATAAGTCACCTGAACGATGTTATGCGAAATTAAATTCCTTTATTGCCATTTATACTAACCATAAAATGTTACTGGCTTACATTCTGCAGGGTTCAGAAACATCTTAATGTTAGCAAATATGATTTTGTGCTCTGCATCAGTCCCTCGGGGATTTTTTTCTAATGTCTGAAGAAAAATCAAGCTGATCTAACATTTGCAGCTTATGCGGACAAAGGGGCAGAACACTGAATTCAGAGGACCTAAGTTCAGCTTCTGTAGGACCTAAATGACTTCCCCTCCCCATGTGTAAAATGGGAGCAAAGATACTGATTTATTCTGTAAAACACTTCCAGGTTCATGGAGCAGCTGTTGATAGGCAGGTTGTGGCAAAAGCCTTTTCAAACATAATGCTCCTGAACCCTTCTCAAGGCCAGGAGAAGGAATTCCAGCACCCCAGGGGCCGAGGTACATCTACTCTGAAACTGCATCACCTGAATGAAATAATAAAATTCTGAGACAGGATAGGATGGGATGTGTGATGGCAGGTGGGCACAAAGCCTTATCCCCTGTATGCTAAAAAAACTTAGAGGCAAAAGCATAGATCTGCTTTTCAGTGACTTAATTTTTAGTACAGAGAGTAAAGCAGTCAGATGAAATCTCTTCAGTGCATCTCTCTGGTGACAAAAAAAATGATGTTTTTGGCACTGCTGCTGCCAACACATCATTCTTTTGGGTGTAAATGGCATACCTTGGCATTGTGCAGTCATCCATCACTTACACACAGGAAAGATGGGGAGGGACTCTTTATCAGGGAGTGTTCTGATAGAACGAGGGGTAATGGTTTTGAACTGAGAGAGGGGAGATTTAGATTAGACATTAGGAAGAAATTCTTTCCTCTGGGGGTGGTGAGACACTGGCACAGGTTGCCCAGAGAAGCTGTGGATGCCCCATCCCTGGAAGTGTTCAAGGCCAGGTTGGATAGGGCTTTGAGCAACTTGGTCTAGTGGGAGGTGTCCCTGCCCATGGCAGGGGGGTTGGAACTAGATGATCTTCAAGATCCCTTCCAACTCTAACCATTCTGTGATTCTCTGATCACAGTCATGACAGTGGTGCTGCAGTCTGCTCACTCTCTTAAAAATATAGGACGTGCTGAAAAGAGGCCATGTAAAACCTGTAGCAGATTTCTGCCCTCTTTTTGCTCATGGTCCTTTTTGCTGCCGATGAGGGAGGGTGGGGGGACGGTGGGGTGGAGAAACAAAGGGAAGAATAAATTTACAGTTTCTCCCCTTAGCCCTACAGAGCCCGGGGAGGAAGAGTATTGCACCCCTTCCCATGTGTGACCAGTCAATTCATCAACTTGTGCCCGTCACTCAGGGATCTTCCATGGCTGAGTGTGGACTTGCACAGGGGTTGAGGAGGGTATGGGGACAGTGGTGTTGCTCGGGGATCATTGCAAACACGAATACTTATAAGGGGAGGAGTATAGCTTGATAGCCGGTCTCCAGCAGAGCCCACTGGGCTGTTTGGTGGCACTAAACCCATCTACGTAATGTGCTGTTGAGAAATGGAGAATTTAAGAGTCCTGATGCCATTGTTTGTGATTTTCATCAGGATACACAAGTACACTAAAGGGAAATTAACTTCACCTAGTTTTAGCCCTCCAAGTGCTGGGTAATCGGATTAAGATGGGCTTTATATTATTGGAAGAATACTGTGCACCTCCAGAGAATAGCTCAAGCCATCTTAAGACAGGCAAGAAACATAGACAGGATCACTCTGTTTTACATGGGGGCTCTTCTATATCTCTTTTGCCCAATGAGGACTTGTGGATAACTAGTTTAGGCAAGATGACTCAGCTCCAGCCTTTTGTGATTGAAGCTAGTGGAGATGAATTTCCCCTTAGGTAACCAGAATTTAGCCAGGAGGGAAAATATGACAATGGGACGCTTTAGCCTGAAGTTCTCAACTACAGAAATTTGACCTGAATAACTAACTGCTAATGGAGATCTTTACATGTTAATTAGTGATGTTTCTTTCCCGGAACAGAGTATAAATTATTGAACGCTCATTTTTTTCTGACCTTATCCAGAGAGAAAGCCTTTGGTAATAAGCTGTACTAAACCTATTAAGTCTCTTCTCCGGATGATCTACAGCATGATTTTGAAGCTATTAATTTAGCTGTCATATCTCTTGAAAGCGTAACATAAATCTATACAGGAAAATATGGAGCGGGGACTGACGAGTAGAAGCAAGCTGGAGAAATAATAGCCTGAAGCTGAGACAGTTGGAAGGCTTTGTCATCCTCCTGCAGGGTGAGATGAGAGGATGGCTCTGGTGTGAAGTTGCTGCAAGAGAAGAAGGTAAGGGTGCAAGGCAAGACCGTAGGGAGAAGAGGGAGAAGGCTGTGTGAGGCATATGGGAAATGCCCTTCAGAGAGTCTGAGTCTGGCTGCTGAGGTGTCCCACAGATTCACAGACCACTGCACCCAGACACATCACCAAGAGGTGAGAAGGTTATGTGGAGCTGACGTGTGATTGTCAGCATCAGTGTAATTTTTGCTAGGGAGAAGCAACAGTCTTCACTTCTGTTTCATCGCCCATTTGTTTCTTCCCTTCTATTTTTGATTTTAGGATACTGCTCTTCTTCCGATCCATGATCAAGGGGGTATGACACCACAAATCAATGTGGGTCAACAGCTCTACAGCAGTGTAGGAGTTACTGTAGTATTAATAACCTTAAGCTGAGACTCAGCCACAAGAAGCAGATTAACAAGATCTGGAGTGTCGACTCTGCAAAAGATTTTGCTAGAAAAAGTTTGAGCAGATGAGTTTGGGTGAAGGCTCTTGAGTGGAAAGTCTCAAGATTAATAACTGTTAAAACTCAGCACACAACAAGTGATTTGTTATAACAAGAGTTTACTTTGACTTCTCGTTTACTGACTCTTGCCTTTAGCTGCCTAACAGGATTTTCTTGGTAAGAGACAAAAATTACGTGAAATAACTCACTCCTAATGAGCTACATGTAATTGCAGAAGTAAGTGGATTACAATGAGATTGCTTCTTATTGGAGAAGTACAGAATTCCCATTTCATCCTCATTGACAGATTAGAAGACTAGAGTCACTCCAAAATAGCTTTTAGTTACCTAAACTTTCACTGACTTCACTGGGACTATGCGTGGGAGAGCAGAAATTAGATGACAAACACCTATTCAGTTCCTGACTTAAAAGTTTAAAGGAATCATTTCACTTCTTGTTTGGATAAGGTGATTTCATACAGACTTTTCTATTATGGCCTTCACCACACTGTCAGAAGCAGCTCCTAAGTAACAATATGCTTATTCTTAAAATAAAGAGGCAAAACCAGATTAACACTGGGAACTTTGTTGTAAAGCAGTGGTACGACAAACCATGTTTTCTTGTGGCAGAGAAAGCCTTGTGTCCTGGACACTTCAGGTGATCTGGACGTTCTCCACAACCTTGATGTTTCTGGGTGCATTGGGTTCCCCAGCCAGTTGCTTCTGACCACCAGATGTATTTAGCCCCTTGCCTGCCCTGTGGCCACATCCTCACTTATTGCTGGGGTAGATGCTCGGGAAAAGCCTGCTGTTGTCAGAATAACTCACCTTTGGGAGACCCATGGTAACAAAAACCAGCAGGCACAGTGGTGGGGTCAGGCGAATTGCCTTGGTGAGTTCGGGTGGTTTCCAGTGTGCAGGAGGATGCTCTTTCTTAAAGTATATGCATGGGAAAGCAGAATTCAGGGTGAGAAAGTGAGTAATTGCATGATGATATGACCAGCATATTGTTTTTTTTTTCTCCAAGGCCCTGGATAACTCACTGTGAGGTTGAATTAGGGTCAGATGAAGACTCTGCACTAATCCTGACCCCCATCTTTCTTGAGCAATACTTGGGGTGCTCAAAACCAGCCAAGTGCTGGTGAGACATAGGAAATCTAACAACCAACTTGGACAGCCAGAAATGCCATATATTTGTAAAAACATATGATTTTGACAATTAATGATTTTTTTCACTGTTCCTGAAAATCCAGCATGCACCCTAGGGGCTGCTTTACATGCCCAATCCCAACGCTTTGCCAATAAAGAAGTTTTTAAGAAGGAAAGGTCAGCCAAAACATCTGTTTTTTTTTCAGAAAATCTAATCCCAGACTGAGGACAAACCTTTGAAATGTTACTGAAGGAAGAAATGATTGCAAGCATTAAGCTGTTGGAAACTTGGAAATACATGTCTTGGCCTGTCTATGACATTTGTCTGCAATGGGTCCAGGTAGATGTAGCCTCAGCTGGAACTGGGACACTCAGAGCCATGAAGCTTCAGCATGATTGTGTGCTTTAGGATGATAGCATCATGTGCAAGGCTGCAGCCTTCTTCACACCAGAAGAAACCAACAGCTCAGTGTAAGTCTGTACTAAAGGAGAAAGAAGTATATAATACTTGCTTGTCCTGTGGTGACTGTGGTTATAACAAGACTTTAATGGGTTAGGACCTCTATGTAATTGTTGAATAAGCAAAGAACAAAAGAATTATCTCTGCCCAAAGGACTGTAAAGCTTTTGTCTGCACACCTTACTTTCCTTATTTTGAGGTGGAAGTTTTAGAAAATTTCCCCGCACAGATGTTTCAGACATCAAGTCTCTTAATTTTTCTGCTTAAATGACTAACCTATTGCAAATCACCTCAGAAGTTATTTTGTTTTGTTAGATTTCCTACATCCTTCAGCTTTGCTTTCTGTACACATACATCAAGAAAGGTAGTGTTATATATATGTAAATTGGGCTAGAATTAACTTGTATGATACGCTGTAGAAATATGCTTTAGATAAGGAAAAAGTATTAAATGATTAATTCTAGGTTTCTCCCCATGTGGTATGTACTCCCCATGCCACCATGAGCATTGAGGTATGAAAACAAAAAGAATGGTAATTTTTAAGAGCCTGCATTGAAAATACAATTTTTATTTTGATCTCTGCCCTGCTCCACATATAAACAGCATTAAAACTCTTGTCTCCTGAAATGCGCTGAGTTTTATAGTTAAAATAATCAGGAAAAGAACATTGAAACAAATGCATATGTATAATAAGGAGGAATAAATAAGAGTAGAAGAAAAACTCTGCTGCTGTACTGCTGTCAGGACATAGCTATAGAAATTTCACAGGTAGTTATTATTACATTTTACATTCTGTTGGAATGAGATAGTTTTGAAATGCTAATAATGCTCAGATAGTAAAACCGAGTAGGGTTCCAGCATTAATAAAGCAGGTAGTAATCTTCCCTTTGCTCTGATGCATTTGCAAAGTTTATCTACCCGCCCAGAACAAATCACTGGAAATAACACCATATTTGACATTGGTTCATATTCAGTGTGGCCACCACTCTGGATGGGGCAGCTGGGGCAGCAAAGGTTGAGGAAGGGATAGGGGGTGTGTAGAACATGGGGAATTTCAGAAGAAATATATATAAACCAAGAATTTACTGCTACTATGACTGAAATCTTAACAATCTAATCCAAGAATAAATAATAGTCCAGATCTAATTACTACAGAAAAAAAAAGAATATTTCAATGTAGAAAAAGCTTCAACAATAATATAATGATAGGAACACATTTTAAATTATTATTCTCACCCTGCTTAGTTCTAGACCTTTTCTGCCTCACCATTCCGCTGCTCCTCCGGGTCCTAAGGTCGGTGGTTTCATTTTGGTGGTGGTGGCGGAGGAGGGGGGTTATGGCCAGTTGTCAGCATCTGGAGTAATTTGCTGGGAGGAGTAGGACGTTCATGGTGGTGGTTTCCTCTCCCTCATTGCAGGACCCACGTGGGGTCGTATTTATGTGTTTGCCAACACACTTTTACACCTTACTCTTTCTTCATTACTCTGCAACTCTACATGTACATCCGAATTTACTATATATGGCGCATTTTATGTATGTTAGAAATACTTGTTCTTTGTTCTCTTTGTTACCACTAAAGCTAGTTTTGTCCAGCTCCAGCTTGTCCAGCTTATGCAGCTTGTGCAGATGGAACAAGCGTAACCAGCCTTCTTGTGAGGCCTTAAAAGCTCAGTACAAAGCCCGTGGCTTCTGAGTGGCATTAGCAGTAATGTACCACAGGTTTACACAGCAATAACCTCCCCATTTTCTGCAGTCCATTCCCCCCTGTGCAACATCCAATCGTTGAATTAGGGTTGTTTGAAAGCACATCCTGTCCATCCTTTTAGTATCCACTTATGGGCCTGTTATGAATTTTCTATAAAAAAACCCTTAAAATTGGATATAATTCCAGAGAAGATTCAATTAAGTTTTTTCAGAGATAGCTGACTTAAACCTGCCTTTCTCATTGTTCTTCAGACCTCCTAAATTAACTGTGTGCTACATCTTCTAAGCGGTGGGTTAAAGGGCCAACTGGGTAAAAAGAAAGACGGTGAATTCACTAGGTTTTTCTCATATTGCAAACTCCATGAGAAAGGACCATTTCTTCTTAAATGTCTGTAAGAGACCAAAGACATGAAGGTGTTCATGTGGTTGGAATCTCATCCAAATTACTTGGCAGTGGACTACTAATAAATCAGATTAGACAGGTAAACCCACTGTACATGTCATTTTTAATTAAATTAGTTTTCAACAATCCCATTTCTACCTGCTGAAGATAGTCCAAGGTGTTCAATGGTGAGTCACTCCATCTCAAACAGCCACCCAAAGAAGAGGGAAGGCAAAATGAAGATGAAGGGGAGCACAGCTCCCCTACAAAGGGCCTTAGAATGTTTAGTGCTTTTTCTGTGATTATCCCTGGCGAATATGACTTTGATTATGCTAAATTGAGACACCTGTACCTGAGCTAGTCATTCATTGCTCTTTTTATGGCTAATGGAGAGACAAAGTGTTGGCTCTTTTAGGATGCAGTTCATCTCATCCAAGACAGATGCTGTGGGATCTCACAGTGCAATCCCTGGTGTGAAAGAAAATGAATGTACTCTTCAGGAAACACAGGATTTGTTTCCAGTAGCAGAAGCATTTCACAAAGCACACCCCTAGCTCTGTTTGCACAGGTTTCAAAACTCCCAATAAATTCATCAGGAGCAGGGGAAGAGCTTCATTTTTTTTGTTGCTGTTGTCAATGTAGTGATTATGTTTCACAGAAAACTGTTAGAAAGCCCCAAGTCTGAAACCCACTCCACACTCACATTGTTGGTTGGTGATGGGGGTTGCAGTGGAGCACTGCAGCACTTCTTTTTGCAGTGGCCATCTTGCCTTTGAAGTTGGGCATTTTTATATTTGTAACCTTCCAACCCTCAGCCTGCTCATCTCCTAGTAGAAGGGGTGGAAGTCTGTCCTTCCAGCAGAATTGCACGTTATGCTCTCCAGAGGGCATCTTTGGGTGATAAAATCATTCAAGCCCGGCTGCCAAGTCATTATCTCAAACCAAAGTAACAAGCTGTCACCTGTTCTTCTGTCACATTGCAGTTGGATTTAAACGGGAGGAAAGAGGCTTATGGAAGCCAGCCTCGCCTGTCCTCATTTGCACCTGCCAGTCGTACACACCTCGTGTTCAAGATGCTCCAATTAGAAAAGCAAAGCATAAAGGTCCAGTCACAGGCAAGTTGCAAGGGATGTACAAAAAGTCAGTGGCAAAGGTAGGATTAGAATTCAAAAGTCAACCTTAGCTGACAATGTCACACTTAATCCTCCGGAAAATACTGCTGGATTAAAGCAGTATGATGGGTGCCACAGACAAAGGGATTTAGCTAAGCAATAAGGCGCAAATGGAAATAGTCTTTTTCTCCTAGCCTTTGTTTAAAGATTTTGGTGAGGGGATTGTGGGGGAAAAGAGAGGAATGATTTCAGCTTGTGATGAGTTCAGTTTTCCGGGTAAACCTATGGAGTGTAGTCTTTGGGATTAATATCCTACAGTCTGCCGGAGTTTTCAGTTCTAGTAGCTAAACGCTGAAATTCACACCTCTGTTGTGCTTTCATGGACATTTATTGTAGGACTTCAAATATGTTTTCTGTACATACCTCTAGTTCAAGATCAAATATAAGATAGGAAAAACTCTAGAAGTATTTAATGTTTAATAACTCAGTGGCTCGGTACCGCCAATTTGATCTATATTATTTTGTATGCTAACTTTACTAGGGACTGTTTTCTTAACAGGGTTTAGAAAAAGACATAGGGTTGTCCATAAGCTGAATGGACCCAAAACAGAAAAATGTCTCGTGATACTGACACTTTCCCTCCAAAATGCCTTTCTCTTGTACACTGGTGCAAGGAAATTGCTATGAAACCATGCCTTGACCCTGAGGAGGTCCGTAACCTCCCTCTCTGCAAGTCTCTGTGACTTTTTCTTCTTAGGACTGTTTCTGGCTGAAAGGCAATAGCTGTATTTATCCCACCAGCAACATTTCTGAGTTAATGTTCTTTAAGCTTCAGGCCATGGAGGTAAGCACATGAATGAAGTTCCCTTGCAGACAGAAGTTGTTGGAAGAGACAAGATATAGCTATTGGCTAAGGAGTCATGAAAGAGGTACTGTATGCAACAGCCTATGTCATGAGAGCAAACATCTCCCAGTGCTTTTGCAGCCCAGAGCACCCCAGAACAGAGGGATTCCAGCATGCATAGCTAGTGCTTGGTTAATCGTTTCAGGACTTTAGAAAAAATTTTACTCAGTCCATGCTCCACTGAAAAATTTCAGTGTTAAGAGTTCAAAAGGTATTCATCTGCTTATATCTGTCTATTTCCTAAATCCCTCAAGGCTGTAGTTCAGAACTCTATTAACTAGGCTAGACATTATGAATGAGAGCAGGGAGTCTGCTTCTCCTGCAGTGTCAGCTGAGACAGAGGAGGAAAAGAAGGAAGGAAAAAAAAGAGAAAGAAAGATGTGAGCTCGGACGGGACAAAAACAAATAAGGAGGAAAATGGGATGAGAACCTGCCAAGAAGAGTACATGGAGATGGAGCAAGGGAAGGAAGAAGCTAGCTTAAATCTGATACTGTGAACATCTAGATCAAAAGACCTATCTGGGCAGGGAAATCGAGATTTTATCTTGCAGTCCTTGGTTTCATCTACTGCACATCTTTCAAGTCCTACCAGCAACAGCCTCCTACCATACAGCTTGTCTCCATCCCCAGAGCAGAGCTCCCTGAGACTGGTTGGAGACTTATTGTAAGGCACATAAGAACTAACTTTGCATGGACAACCTCCTTATTTTTTTTACTCTTCCTTAACTTTTGTTGATTTTGAAACTGAATCATTGTCCTTCAATTCAACATTGCGCTTTCGATATAACCAGCATAGAGTATATCAAACAGTACATTTTGACAGAATAAGTGTCAAACAAGTTTGTTTTTTTCTCTCTTTTTTTTTTTATTATGAAGTCTTCATATTTAAGTTTCCACAGACATGTAAGGAGTTAATTGATGCAAGCAAAGAAGGTAGATTTAGCACCATTAGCATGTTTTAGTGCTAATGACATAATAGTTATTTTGTTCTAATTAATTACCACATTTGCATCCCATTTAAGATATCTATCAGAATGTGTTTTACTTCATAGCATGAGGTATTTTAAGGTTATTACGGTCGCATAATTCAAAAGCATGGGAGGGAATGCGAATAAAGAGGCCAGATAAAATCACTCAGGGACTGATGCACATGAACAGATACTTTATTGGTATGCAAGTTATGGAAGAAATTAAATAGTAATCTTCTTCTCATTTGCAGTGAAGAAACATATAAGGCCTGACTGTGTTGTCTTTACTAGCTTGGAACTCTGTGGATGATCCCAGTTAAACCTAGGGGTTTAATGCACGTTTCAGAAGGAAGCATATTTCTGGAATAAGGTAAAGAAGGACTATAAGAAGTAAAAGGACAAAAAATCATAGGATTGGTTACTTCTGATGCTCTGAGAAGAATGAATTCATTGTCTAGTTAATAGTGTAGAGTGATTTCAATGTCTAGAACTAGTCCGTTTGTCTAGCAGGATAAAATCTAATGATAATCATTAAGAGATGACTGTGAGCTCTCATCACAGCAAATGCTTTTGCTTTCTTTGTACTACCCTAATGAATACTTCCAAACATCAGCGAGAAGCTGAACCGTTAGAATCAGGGAACATTATATACAGTAGGATTGTATGATCAGATGTTTTTGCCATGTGCTAAATATGCTCATATGTTCTTATACATTAACCAGTGAGCATGCTGGGGTTTTGATAGCAGTATCCTGTTACTTGTACATCTAAATGCTTTCAAGTCACAGTAATGACCCAGCGTGCTCACAATCAGGTGGAAAGCACTGTGCCATTTCAGGTATCTGTCTGCTTGCAACCAGCCCATTAATTGCAGCAGGGAACCACAATGTGCCCCGCAGAAATCAACAGGAGGCATTAGAAGTAATTGGGAATTTCACCTGTTATTTCAATTAGCAAGCGTAATTCTGAATGCTGGTTGGACGGCGTGGTGGGATAACAACAAACATGGCATTTACAAAGGTGTGCTTTAGACTGCATGAACGAAATGCTAGATTGAATGGAATTACCTACTATCTGGACAATTATAGTGGCACTGATTATGGCATTTAGCGAAACATGACTGTATTTTTGAGTCATAATTCAGCTCAGGCAGGGTGTCTCTTTAGGGAACACAGAAGTAACAGCCATTGCAGTAAAGTGTGTTTCTCCATTGTGCTTGCTAATATGGTCCCTGCAAGTGGTTCTATCAGAGCCACCAGAACAACTTCTACTGGTGTAACTGGTGAAGGATTAATCCATGCAAGGCAATGAAGCTATGATCTTGCTTTTTTTCCAGACCTTTAGGAAGCTAGCACCCAAAATGCATGCCTTGTTTTGAGGCACAGAAGAATACTTCCCAGATCCAGGGCTTTGGCTTGCATCTAGGTAGTCAAAATCTGGTTCCTGGTTATTTTTGAATGTTAGTTGTTCCTTGATGATAAGTTATTAGGGAATTTTTGATAAACAACCAGTGGGCTGACTCATTTCCTCAGAATTAGTGGGGGTCCTTGCATTCGACCATGATGGAAAATTAAGCATGAAAATGTTTACGGTTTAAACTTTGAAAAAGTAGCCAAAATATTTTTTCCCCACTAGTGGGACTGAGAAGTTAGGCATGAAAATAATCAAGATTTTATACCTTTCATTTATAGTATCAGAGTATACACAACAGCCTTTTATCAGTATACACAACAGCCTTTTATCAGTATACACAACAGCCTTAAAAATATCAATGCAGCAGCTAGGTACTAGCATTACCTTAAAGAGTTATTTTGTCTCCTTGCTCTTTTCTTCCACCTGTCTTCCACCTTTTTTCCTAATAGATAGAAGAGGAAATGCAAAATCACTCCTTAAAATGGCTTTTTTCTTCTGAACATTTTTTGTTTTCTCTTTGGTAATGTGTACGTAATGAACAGCCCCCTCCTGCTAGTGGTAGATGTCTCAGAGCTTTTGCTTCTACAAGCAAAATGAGCTTAATAAGTCTAAATCTGCTATTCAAAGGTAGTCATTAATTAGCTAATGTTTTAACATAAAATAAGCAGTGGATTGAAGATGACAAAAATACATTTAACTCATAATGATCACTGGGATTTGGATATGGTACACCACAGGAGGCTTCCAGTCTACCTCCTGTTGAAAAGCCTGCCCTTGGCGTAGAGGAAACAGGAATGGATTCCCTCCAAAACACTGTCGCTCTGAGGGGAAGACACATGCTGCTGGGAACCAACAATATGTCAGTTCTGCTATTTTTTATTATCTGGGCTAACATTCTTGATTACTGACCAAACCATTATACCACCTACTTCTTCAGACTTCCTCAAAAGGAGGAAATTCCAAGCTGAATGAAATGTTGTGATTTGGATACTATGGGCTTTAGTCTCATGGGTACAGGTCAGGTTGATTCTCAGGATGAGCATGTCGAACCTCCTTATGCTGCTGTTCTGGTAAGAGACATTAATTGCTTGTGGTGGGTTGACCTTGGCTGGCTGCCAGGTGACCACCAAGCTGCTCTATCACTCCGCTTCCTCAACAAGACAGGAGGAGAAAAAAAGCTCATGGGTCGAGATAAGGGCAGGGAGAGATCACTCAGCAATTACCATCATGGTCAAAACAGACTCGACTTGGGGAAATTAATTTAATTTGTTGACAAATAAAAACACAGTAGGGTAACAAGAAATGACAAATCTTAAAACACCTTCCCCTCACTCCTTTCTTCTTCCCAGGCTCAACTTTACTCCTGATTTCTCTACCTCCTCCCCCTGAGCGGCACAGGGGGATGGGGAATGGGGGTTGTTGTCAGTTCATCACGTGTTTCTGCTGCTCCTTCCTCATGCTCTTACCCTGCTCCAGCGTGGGGTCCCACCCACGGAAAACAGTCCTCCATAAACTTCTCTAACACAGGTCCTTCCCATGGGGTGTAGTTCTTCTTGAACTGGTCCAGGGTGGGTCCTTTCCGTGGGCTGTGGTCCTTCAGGAACAGACTGCTCCAGTGTGGGTTCCCCATGGGGCCACAGGTCCTGCCAGGAGCCTTGCTCCAGCATAGGTGTCTTGGAGCTGGCTGAAACTTGCTCTGTCTAACATGAGGGCAGCTTCTGGCGTCCTCTCACATAAGTCGCCGTTGCACCCAGGCTCTGTTAAAACAACCTTGTCACATAAACCCAATACACTACTATTTGTGTCCTCTTCCCATCTTGGAGGCATCCAGCGTGCCCCAGCTGCTGCTCTAGGAGCCATTACTGAGCTGCTGGTTGAATCTTCATGCATGAAAAATTTGGTCTCTTAAGAAAACCTTCTTATGAAGGTTTGCAAAAAACTTTGTGTTGGGTTGTACAGTTTGTTTCTTTAATCTTTGCTATTTATATGATAGGATGAAACCCAAATGTAGTTCTACCAATTTATTGAGTCCTGCCCAAGTAAACACCAATTCAGTCTTTGGGAAGGGACAGTCCTTTTCCAGAAAATTAATTTCAGTATTGTTCAAATTACATTATCTCTTTTAAACAAATGTCTTAACATGCACTCTTTCTTGTGATCAGTTCCGCAACTCCAAGACCCCAGCAAAGCAGCCAGAAGTTCACTTGAGCTCTGATGACAGTTTTTTCCATAAGCATACTTTGCAGATTAAGCACCTGAAAAAAGTAAAAAAAAATGGTTTAAAGGAGTAATGACTTGAATTTATTTTTGACATTTTAAAAGCTACTTCAGTGAAATCTATCCATCCACTTATTCCAGAGTTCTGGAGAACCGATGTTGAGATGTATTGTGCCATTGTGTTCTGAAGGTGACTGGCCCACTGATTGTGTATGAAGAGGCTAGCTTAAAAATGGTGCAGCTAGCACTGGGTAATTTGCATTAAATTACCATCTCTTCAGAGACAGTTTTTCTGAAGCTCAGGTGCACTAATTTGGAACAGTATTTAGGAGGCAAGACTCCCAGAGAAAGGACACGTTGTTAAACAGGCAAATCACAAGATACATCAGAACACTTTTTCTCTTGTTTCAAGCAGATTTACAAAATGGTACTTTCAAACTATTTGGGCTTGAATCAAAAAAAATCAATCAGAAAATGAAAAAAATAAATGCCCTATTTTTAATATATACAAGGTATGGAACGGCCTAACTTTATGTAACATCCTAACCTTGATAAGTTAAAGAGAAAGACTTATAATTGCCTTTATGGAAAATGTGGCTCAAAGAAAGAGACTAATTTCAGTGCTCAGATGCATCACTGGAAGATCCCATCTCTCCCCATAGACCACATAACCAAGGAAGATTAACCTGCCAACTAAGAACTAATTTGTCTGTAATTTGAGGAAATTAAGAACCAGGTCTTCCCATCCTATATAGCCTAAATAGCAGCAACAGAGCAATAGAGATTAAGAAAAGCAAAAGGGACAGCACATTTTGTGGACAGCTTGGGGTCTTACTTGCTCAGACAGCCCAAAGCAGGGCACAAAGCACCTGAGAGCAATCATTTTGCATGCACCATAGCTAAATGATAGCTCTAAACTTAGCTGCTGCTGGTATAAATTAGAGATGTGCCGAGCTAAAGAGTTATGCTGCTTGTGTGCCTCTCATCTGTCATGGGTTAGGCCAGAAGGACCACAACACATACTAGTCAGTGAGCAGTAATGATTCAACATCATCCCGTTGATGGCAGGTTGTGAGATGGGGTACGATCCCAACTCATGACAAAACACAAGATATTTCCCTGGATGGATCAGGAAAAAGAATTGTCTTAAATCATATGAGACTGCACCTCTACAGCAGAACTCAGATAAAGAAACATTAAAAAAAAATAAAGGCCCAAATAGAATTATTTAAATTAATGCTTTTTATGCACAACGTTTCAGCAACTTGTAAGCAGTCCCTGCACACTGTCCTAAGAAGACTCACAGCTCTGATTCCTCTTAAGTCCCGAAACATAAAATTAATTTCATGGTCAGTGTCTCCATAAATATTTTCCAAGAGCCAATTTCAATATTGCACAACACATTATATAAATATTGGGGAGTATTTAATAACTTTTTGAATCCTTGTTTAGACTAAAATATAGCTATTATGAATAACAGTGCATATGCAGAGTTCTGCATACCTCTTTAGCTACAATTGTCCACAGACTTTCTTCTTTCTCATTAAAGATAGTTTAGATGCAGATTCTAAACTGCAGTAGAGTTGCATGAAGTCCCAACATACCTGTTCTAAGTATTATCAAGTGCTGAGGCTGCCCAAATTTACAGTAACACATAAACCAGTGTGTTAACTTTAGGATTTCATTTTAAGCATGTGACCCCTATAACGCATGTGTCACAGTCTGTTTGGATCTCTCAAACTCACAGGACAATATATTCTGTAAATTAAACTTTATTTGGAAACAAACCAAATAAACATATCAAGCAAAGGCTCAATCCCATTTGTACAGGCTAGTCTAACACATGGATTCCCAAATTCATCACTTAATTCATCAGTTTCCTAACTCTTCAGGTCTCTAATTCATAACTTGGAACTCTTAACTTGCAACTCACAAGTCTACTAGCTACTTACCTGACTGACCGTGAGAGTGCTCATTCACAGAATCACAGAATCACAGAATCACAGAATCACAGAATCGTCAGGGTTGGAAGGGACCTCTGGAGATCATCTAGTCCAACCCCCCCGCCAGAGCAGGGTCACCTACAACAGGTTGCACAGGACAGCGTCCAGGCGGGTTTTGAATGTCTCCAGAGTGGGAGACTCCACAACCTCTCTGGGCAGCCTGTGCCAGCGCTCCACCACCCTCAAAGTAAAGAAGTTCCTCCTCATGTTAAGATGGAACTTCCTATGTTCAAGCTTGTGCCCATTACCCCTCATCCTGTCAATGGGCACCACTGAAAAAAGACTGCTCCCATCCCCCTGGCATCCTCCCTTCAAGTATTTGAAAGCATTAACAAGATCCCCCCTCAATCTTCTTTTCTCCAGACTAAAGAGACCCAAATCCCTCAGCCTCTCCTCATATGAAAGATGTTCCAATCCCCTAATCATCCTTGTAGCCCTTTGCTGGACCCTCTCCAGCAGATCCCTGTCCTTCTTGAACTGGGGAGCCCAGAACTGGACGCAGTATTCCAGATGCGGCCTCACCAGGGCAGAGTAGAGGGGGAGGATGACCTCCCTCGACCTGCTGGCCACACTCCTTTTGATGCACCCCAGGATGCCATTGGCCCCCTTGGCCACCAGGGCACATTGCTGGCTCATGGTCATCCTGTTGTCCACCAGGATTTCCACGAGTTGGTGGATTCTGAAGGAACTGCCAAACAAGCAATATGCAAGATGATGGCTGCAGGAGACAGCAAGCTGCATAATGATTGTTAGTCCTAATATAAATGATCTGTTGCATAATATAATGGTCTTCCAGAGTAGCTATGATATGTCCCAATCTGGGACTAGAGAAAAACAATGAAAAGGAAGATTTTCAGTCTACATAGTCTACATCTAAACAGTCTAAGTGTTATTAAATGATGCAAACTTCTTCAAAGTCTCTGTGTAGGAGTCAACTGACTATGTGCATATGTACTTTCACCCACTGTCAGGTCATTCTCTAAGAAGCACTGAAGATTTAAGTTCTTTTAGCTAGTTATTTTAATTTTGTCTTAAAACTGTGATGAAGGTTTGATTCAAGAAGATTCTTTCATTGCAGACCAATCCCTCAGTGATAAAACACCAGCAGAATATATATTATGTCTTGCTCTTGCTTTGACCTAATGGCGCTGCTCCCAGCCTACATCAAGCCTTAGCATGAGCCGCGTGTTAGCCAAAACCCAATCAGGCGTTGGGTGAGCAGTTGCACACATACTTACAGGCTGCCTTAGGCTGAATACCTTCCCTTTTGCTGAGTAAAATTTAATACTCACATCTTCAAGATAATGTTTTTGGAATTCAGTTTCAGCAATACCTGCCCTTCATTGAGCTCTTCAGTTAAATATACAACAGCTGTAACCGCCATGACTTCATTAGACACCATATTGCTCAAAAAATATATATTCTGCTGGTGTTTTATCACTGAGGGATTGGTCTGCAATGAAAGAATCTTCTTGAATCAAACCTTCATCACAGTTTTAAGACAAAATTAAAATAACTAGCTAAAAGAACTTAAATCTTCAGTGCTTCTTAGAGAATGACCTGACAGTGGGTGAAAGTACATATGCACATAGTCAGTTGACTCCTACACAGAGACTTTGAAGAAGTTTGCATCATTTAATAACACTTAGACTGTTTAGATGTAGACTATGTAGACTGAAAATCTTCCTTTTCATTGTTTTTCTCTAGTCCCAGATTGGGACATATCATAGCTACTCTGGAAGACCATTATATTATGCAACAGATCATTGATATTAAAAAACCCCAAGTCTCAATAATAGAAAATAGGTAAACATATGGAGGTCAGGAAAATTGGAACAAGTAGTTTGTGAAATTCTGGAAGTGTTCAGCTAAACTTTAAATGCTAAGCTTACTTCTCCTCTCTTATGCATGCTGCTTTGGCTGCAGGGCCTTGTCCTCCTTTTAGGTAATCATAGAGGGAATAGATAAACGCATCGCTATCTTAACTGCTATGTAACATTTCAGTAAGGGCATTTCCAAGAGAGTCTAGAAGTCGCTATGGTTCAGTTGCTCTCTGACTTCTGTCTCCTCTGTGCATTGGGCAACTCAATCTGCCTTGACTTCCAGTGATGTATAAAATAGTTCTGCCAAGGGTTAAAAAATGGAGCATTTTGTGATTTGCCATCCAGCAGGAACCCTGAAGTGAGCAATAAGCATGGGAAGGATTGTGACAGGGTCTTAAAATTTGTTTGAATATTATCTTTATTTTTTTAATTGAAAAACCGAAATCTTTCAAAAGCAATGTTGAGATAGTTATTCTGAAAGAGAGAAGCAGGATAGGACACTAGAAGTCTCTTCCAAACCTGCATATCCCCCTTGTCTACTGCCCTTTTGACAATAGCTCCACCTTCAAATACACCTTAATGCATGTTACCTCTCCCAAATTTCATCAAACTGTTTTCCCTAATGGTAAAAACCAGAAACCAAAGTCTTACAAAACAAAATATCAAAAAGTAAAGACTACACTGCTGGTAATTTAGTAATACATTGTCAATAATTCAGAGCTGTGTCAAAACTGGCTTTATGACAGAACATTTCTAAAAGTTTTAGCTGCAGTATTTCAAACACAGCTTCAAAACCACGTTGAGTTCCCCTTTCAGACATTACCTCCTGTGGTATCTTCACCTTCATGTTGTTTTTTGGTTTTGTCCTTTTCTTGGCAAATGCCCCACCTACCCAAGGTGCCCGGTTCTGTACAATCCATCAAACACAAAAGACCTGTTGCTGCTTCACTCCCGTTCTCTTCAAGCACGACCAGTTATTTTCTGTTTCCACAGCCTGAATTTGTCCTTGGCTGAGCTATTTTGAAATTAATTGTCTTGCTGGCAGAAGAATTATAATTCAATTAAGAAAAGTCTGTAATGATTTAATGCTCAAATATTTATTTCAAAGCTGCGTTACTGATTTTTGGTCAGAGGAAAGAAGAATATGTGGCTGAAGTGACTTCATGAGGAAGCCTGCTTTAATGAGGACAGCTAACACTAATGACTGAGTTTTGAGCCTACACCCTTAACTATGCTTTGACTCGGTTTCTTATCCTGAGGTTTGGAGACAGCCTGTGCCCTCTTCAAATGGGCACTGCATTTTTCAATATCCATATTTATGTGCAACACATACATTTCTATAGGCTATACTTAACTAATAAGTAATATTTGTGTCAACCAGTTGTGCAGCCCCATAAAGCCACATGTTAATTTGGTCTTTAACATTTCTCTCCTGCTAACCCACTTCAATAATTGATGTTAGTACTATGTGTGGTGCCTTTCACATAATCATCTCAAAGCACATTAAGGACATTAATTGATAAGCCTCATCCAGTAGTAATTATATAGAGGAATAAAATGTGTTTGCATTATTCATGTAGATTAAGTAAGGCATAGAGAGGTTAAGCTATTTATCAAAGCAGCGGCAGAACTGGCAATAAAACATGGCAACCCTTGATTCTCCTTATCCCAGCTGCATGTGATACTCATTTCCAATGACCAAAACACCCAAAATATCCCAGTGTAACAATCCTACCCTTCCCCCAACAGCTTCCAATACTATAACAGTGTGTAATATCTTCATAAGTGATCTGGATGATGGGATCAAGTGTACCCTGGTGGAGTTTATGGATGATACCAAACTGAGTGGGGAAGTGGAAACTTCAAGAAGGGAGAGCCACCTTGCAGGAAGACCTGGATAGGCTGGAAGAGTGGGCTAACAAGAACCTTAGGAAGTTCAACAAGGACGAGTGCACGGTCTTGCACCTGAGAAAACATAATCTGGGAGTGCAGCACAGACTAAGATCTATCTGGGGAGCAGCTCTGTGGAAAGGGACCTGGGGTCCTGGTGGACGACAAGCTCGATATGAGTGAACAATGTGCTGCAGTGGCAAAGAAAGCCAACACCGTGCTGGGTTGCATCAGCAAGGGCATCACCAGCAGAGATAAAGAAGTCATTGTCCCACTCTACTCAGCGTTTGTCAGGCCACACCCGGAATATTGTGTTCAGTTTTCATCCCTTTTCACAAGGAGTCACATGGAAAAGATGAGGGGTAATGGGTACCGGTTAGTCCTGGAAAGATGCTGACTGGACACAAGAGGAAAATTTTTCACAATGAGAAAAATCAACCTTTGGAATAATCTCTGCAGGGAAGATTCCTGGGGGTAGATTCCCCAACACTGGACACTTTTAAGATTCAGCTGGACAGGATACTGGGCCACCTTGTACAGACCGTGCTTTCACCAAGAAAGGTTGGACCAGATGATCCCTGACATCCCTTCCAATGTGGTATTCTATGATTCTATGACAAGATGTCCTCATTTTAACACTTTCACTTGTGTTGGTTCAAAGATTATATAAAGGAAATAAGCTGTTATTCCATTTCAGACAGAATCACAGAATGGTTGAGGTTGGAAGGGTACTTGGGAGGTCATCTTGTCCAACCCCCATGCTCAAGCAGGACCACCTAGATCTAATTGCCCAGTACCATGTCTAGATGGGATTTGAATACCTTCAAGAATGGAGGCTCCACAACCTCCCAGGTCAATCTGTGCCAGTGCTTGGTCACTCTCACAGGAGAAAAGTATTTCCTGATGTTTAGAGGGAATGCCCTGTGTTTCTGTTCGTGCCCGTAGACTCTGGTCCTGGAACTAGGCACCATTGAAAAGAGCCTGGTTCTGTCCTTTTTGCACCCTCCCTTCTGATGTTTATAGACATTGATAAGATTCCCCTAAACAGTTCCAGCTGTCTCAGCCTTTCCTCATATGTGAGGTGCTCCAGTCCCTTAATCATCCTTGTGGCCCTTCACTGGACTTTCTCCAGTATGTCCATGTCTCTTTTGTACTGAGGAGCCCAGAACTGGACACAGTACTCCAGGTGTGGCCTCACCAGTGCTGAATAAAGAAGCACCACCTCCCTTAACCTACTGGCGATAGTTAAAGGCAGCTGAGGATACCTTTGCTACAAGGACACATTGCTGGCTCGTATTCAACCTGGTGTCCACCAGGACTCCCCAGTATTTTCTGCCAAGCTGCTTTTCAGCTGAGCAACCCCCAGCATATGCTGGTGCACAGGATTGTTCCTCCCCAGGTGCAGGACTTCGCTCTTCTCCTTAGAATCATAGAATCATAGAGTAGTTAAGGTTGGAAGGAACCTTAAGATCATCAAGTTCAACCATTAACCTAACCTGACAAAACCACTTCTAAATCATACCCCCAAGTACCACGTCTGCCCTTTTTTTTAAACACCTCCAGGGATGGAGAATCCACCATCTCCCTGGGCAGCCTATTCCAATGTTGGATAACCCTTTCAGTGAAAAATTTTTCCTAATATCCAACCGAAACCTCGCCTGGCTTAACTTGAACCCATTTCCTCTCGTCCTGTCACTTGTCACTAGGGAGAAGAGGTCAATCCCCATCTCTCTACAACCTCCTTTCAGGTACTTGTAGAGAGTGAGAAGTCTCCCCTCAGCCTCCTCTTCTCCAGGCTAAACAGCCCCAGTTCCTTCAGCTGTTCCT
>VZSZ01004475.1:305703-363021 GCA_013398815.1 Ibidorhyncha struthersii | reverse complement strand
AGGCCTGTGATTGTGAGGCGATTCTCAGCTGTCTGTAGAAGACCTCATCAACTACCCAAACTCCTTCTTTGTTTGTCAGCACAAGCTCCAGCAGCACACCTGTCCTCATTGGTTCCTCTACCACCTGTGTCAAAAAGTTATCACCAATGCTCTGCAGAAACCTCCAGGACTGTGCGTGCCTGGCTGTGTTGCCTTTCCAGCAAATATCAGGGTGGTTGAAGTCCCCCATGAAAACCAGGGCCTGTGATCATGAGGCTAATTCCAGCTGTCCGTAGGAGGCCTCATCGACTTCCTCTTCCTGTTCTGGTGGTCTGTAGTAAACACCCACAACAGTTTCCCATATTAGCCTGCCCCGTAATTCTTACCTATAAGCTCTCAGCACGCTCTTCATCCACCCCTAGGCAGAGCTCGATACATTCCAGTTGCTTTCTCACACAGAGAGCAACTCCACCACCTCGCCCCACTAGCCTGTCTTTTTTAAAAAGTACACAGACATCCATGACAGCATTCCAGTCATGCAAGCTATCCCATCATGTCTCTGTAATTAGAATGAGATCATGGCCCTACGACCGCACACAGATCTCTAATTCTTCCTGCGTGTGCTGGTGCACAGGCATTTCAGAGAGGTAATCAAGCATGTGGGTTTCCCTGGAGGGGTGCAAAAGGATCCACCACAGCCATACACACCCTTGAGGTGATTGGCCTTCTGGATCTCCTCTTGGAACTCAGCTAAGGAACATTTGTTGCGGCTCTGGTTGGCCTAGATTATTCCCCAGTTGGATAAGACATTGCCATCTTGGATCCCACCCCCAAGTCCTGTTTAAAGCCCTCCTCACCAAGTTGGCCAGCCTGCTGCCAAAGATCTCCTTGCCTTTTCTACACAGGTGGATTGCATCCCTCACTAACAGGACACATTCATCAAAGAATGTCCCATTGTCATAAAAAAACAAAACCCTCACAACAGCACCAGCCGCGTAGCCAGGAGTTGATATGCATTATCTGTGTTGGAAAGAGAACTGCAAGGGTTCCAGTTCTGGGGATAGACACTTCTTCTGATGCTCCTTTCAGGCCCAAAAGAGTAAAGTAGAACATAGATTGTGGAACATACCAATATATTACTGTGCATATAAGACCGCTGGCTGAGGATCATGGGATTATTCTAGCTTGTTTATATGTAGTGCAGCTTTTGGAGCAACAACTAGGAGGATTTACTAGGTGAGAAGAGCCTTTCTCAAATACAATAGTTTATATTAATTCCCACATCGTCTCTCCTGGCTTGAGGTATAAAATAGGCAGATGTAAGTAAGGTTTTGAAAAATTAAAGAAATTAAGATCATTCAATTTCTTTCTCAAATTAAATTTGAGAATTTAAATAGATTAATAATACTTAAACATGACCTTAGAAAATGCTATGCCTCCAATGTAAAAGAAAATAAAGGAAAGATTTAATCTTGCAAGATCTAGAGCTAACATTTTTTATTAAACTTGCTAACAGACTTGGGGAAAAATGCACAAGTTTTTAGACCCACAAAGTATTGATCAGGTCTTAAATAGAAGCTACATCCAACAAAGCTAAACACTTGTCATGGTTTGGGCTTGGCTGGCCACTAAAATGAATGACAGTTGCTCTCTTTGACCTCTTTCCCCTTCAGAGAAGGGAGAGCATCTCCCTTCAGAGGAGAGGAGATAAAATGAGAGAGAGAGAGATGAGTTGAAAAAGAAACTAAACTACTTTAACAAAATATTAACAATAAAATAATGTGAAGATAATAATATTAATAAGAAAATAAGAAATATATACAGTATATAGAACCTGTATAGCGCTCCCAGGATGACAATCACATCTCTGGCATGCACTGGGAAAGTCGCAGACTGGACTCAGCGACGGAGGGGAACTGGATTCCCTAACTGGATTCAGAAAAACAGAGATCAGGATCAAAGGCAGATGAAGAGGCTGACCCCTTTGAACCCTCAGCTTTTATACTGAGCATGATGCAGATCGGATGGAATATCCCCTTGGTCAGTTTTGGGTCACCTGTCCTTTCCGCTCCTCCCCGCAGGTGCAACCTCTCTATGCTCTTCCGTTTCCGACCCTCCAACGTGGCACGCAACAGTTAGCTGCCCTTGGATGTTATAGCAATAAGTATAAGCGGGAGCCTCTCTGCATACCATTCCTTGGTATTCACTGTAAACATCAGGCCTTATCTGCCAGAAGCTGACACTGTCTGAAAAATACACCATTAATTTCAGAGAGGGCAGTTAGTTAGAAGAAACTTAACTGAAAAGTCAAGTTACTGAAAAGAAAATTGGTTCAGTTTTACCACAAACCAGGACAACACTCTTAGAAAAAAGCAGATCATAATTACATTTATATGATTTAGACCACCCTAAAAAGGGCTTTTGAAACCTGTGGAGTTGCCACTGCCAACCACAGGATGAAAAGGCCAGAGCAATGATAATCAGGGAAGAGCAGAAGTAGGCTTGCTACATCCTTACGTGGGTTTTGCTTTAATGACAGATGGTGTCTTGGAAGAGAACTAAGAACTGTGTTCTTTTCCACAAAGAAGGTCCTCTTATCCGGGGTTGTGTCTGCAAATCACTTTCATTATGTAGGAGGAGCTAACATTTATCCTAGGTAATGAGAGGATATTCTGAAGGGTGTCTCCAAAGTAATTAAATAACAGGTCTAAGTAAAAGAGTTAGTTTGAAGCAGGAGCTGGGACCCAGTCTCCACCTCAAGTGTATTTGCAATTAAAATTACTATGAAAAATAAGTTGTCTTCTCTGTTTCCGATCTTCTTTAATCAGGTATGCATCTATTTTGACAACGGCATAAGTATTAGCTCTGAGCGGAAAGTAGAATTGGGATTTAAAGGGAAGCCAAAGGTTCAGATCAGTTGTTGTGGGCTAAATCTCTCCATCCTGATTGTAAGTGGCATGTTAGTCCCTCCCTAGTTTCCCTGAGATCCTGACACTGCTCTGCGCTTGTGATTGCCAAAGAGAAGGACAGACTGGGGCAGTACCATGACTACACTATAGTCCATTCATTACACAAGGGACCATAGCATGAGAGAGGCTGTCTTGGCTAAATCCTCCATTTTGCAGGAGAACTGTCTCCAACGGTCTTTGAAGCCAATTGAATATTTTCTTGCCTGTCTCTTAGGTTCTGACTGTAGCTTTAAGGCACTGATCTTGGGCTGATGGCTGCTTTAACAGGGCTCCACTGAAGACAGCAAAGTTAGATCTAGATTGCAGGGGGTATCAGCCCACGGGTGCCAAAAGCATTCCCCAGTTGCCAAAGAAGAGAAGATAAAGATCAGCCTGCTGAAGAACTGCAGGTGTTTATTGTCACTGTGAGTTTCCAGGAAAGCTCAGAGGAGTTGAAATGTCAGCGCACACATCTTTACTCCATATTCTCCTTTTCTCTGTTGAATAAATTCTTAGATCTCTTAAATAACAAGTTTTTGTAACAGGAGGCAAGGTCAGTGATGCAATTTGAGCACTGCAGGCATTTGCCATTTAAGGGGAAAGAATGCAAATCAGAACATGACAGAAACAGAGACAGTCAGACTATCACAAGGACAGGGCAGACACACTGAAAGGACAATAACAGCTGTAGATGGCAACTGTAACCCATGCAAATATGAGCACAGAAAAAGCAGAAAAGATTGGCAGGATAGTGAGAAATTAGGGGAACTTTGAGGCAGAAACAGAAGACGATAAATAAGAAAGCTGACAGATTCTTGCTGCTATCCTTTAGTTTAAACAAAAAGGGTACTGTGAAAGAGGATGCTATAACATATATGTGTGTGTGTTTGTTTATATTTAAACAAACTAGCATAGACGAGACTCTGCACAATCAAGTCCTGGTCTGGGCTGCCACAAATAACCACAATTTTACCATGTCTTTGGGATTTTTCCATACACAACTCCTAATAGAAAGCAAACTTGCTCCTGTGAGTGTTTGTGATCTGCTCCTGGCTTAATTGTAGACATTACTACTTCAGATCCACTGGTCTTGCACTAAATTTGTCCTTTAACATGAATAGCTTTCCTTCCTTCCTAATTTCTTTGTTTACCCCATCCCACCCTGTGTATACCTGTGTATATGTAGAAATGTAAAGATCCCATATTGTCTTTCCATTAGATAGCTAAAGAGGCCAATCTCTTTTTAGTCTTTTCTCATAAAACTGACCTTACTCACCCTGAGGGTCTCCTCCTCCTCCCATTTGAACTCATCTTTTCTGAACACAAATGGCCTTCGTATTAAGGGCTTTGTTAGAGCCCTGTTACAAAACTGAGTGTTTCCCTGACATTACTCCTATGTGATCAGTTCAAGGTGAGAGGGAAAACTTTTGATTAAACTGAGATTGTAACCGTCTCTTGGGTCTCAGTCTAGAGCTTCAGCCAGGCAGTTTTACCCCAAATGTACTGTTATGATCTCACCATGCCCAAGAAGTACCCACAGGTATTTATGGTAAGCCATGGGCACAAAAAATGAGTGAGAATGTAATCAGACAAGCAGCAAGTGCTACAACTGTGAAGAATAGTCTCATACAGTCTATAAACTATACTTTCTGAGTGAGGTCAGCACTTATTTCTAAGCACTTTAGTGGAAGCTTGGTTTGTACACAGGACAAGCCATTCCTCTTCTGGTTTACATTTTGAGATATTTTATTGTGAGTCATCAGCTGAGAAGTAATATAAGACTGAACAACTATATTTTATTATCATTTCCACAGGATTCCATTCTCCTGAAGGTTTAAAATTATGTCCCTTTCCCAAAGGAAAAAAAAAAAGAGATATCATTTGCCAATGAATGGGGCATGTGAATCAGGGGTCAGATTCAAACAGCTACAACTGGTAGCTGTCTAATGGGGTGTGGATGATTCTTATTGGAAGAGGTGACTCAGAACAGGCTTCTGATTTACTTTACACTAAAAGTAGTAAAGTTTCTTAACACATTTTCCTTTGTTCCTCGCAGCTAGAAAGGAGTCAGAAAATCATCAGTGCAGAAGTAGCTTCTGAAAATATTTTTTAGGATTGATTCTAACTTTACAGCAGTGTAAATGCATTGAAGCCAATTGAGTATCTTGAATAAAGACCTGTAACAAATGAGCTCACAAAGATCTCAGACAAGTAGAAATACGAGCAGTTCCAAGAAATTTTAAAAAAGAGAGAGAGAGAGAAAGATGTTTCAGGCAATTACTTTATTGAAACCTGTGTTTGTGGCTGGTGTAGAGTGAACAAAATACAGATTTTGTATTGTACTTTCTTTTCATTCAAGTTGTCTCATCATTTGTCTCATCATTTTTGCTGAGCGTTTTCTTTTCCTTGCATTAATTTGGTCCTGATTTGCAGCTGTATAAGAAGAAATCAGACCCAAAAAAATTTTCCCACATTTTTGAAGTTGCTTTGGTAATACAACTCAAGCAAGTGTTTGGGAAAGATGGGCTGAAAGAAGCATGATAGAAGTCAGGGAGATGGAGGATGACTTTGTTTTTTCTCCATTTCTGTCATTTTAAGACCACAAATGTATGTAGCGTAATTCATAAAATGGTAAATGATTCTTCTTACTTGATTAAAAATAGTTTGATTTATAATTATAATCAAGAGACAAATCAAAAGAGAATTTTCTGCCCTTGTTTGGCTGAGCTGTGGTGACTTCAGAGACTAACAGGTAGCAAATACTTGGTGTATTCACATGAAAAATGTCCAGTTCCAATGCACAGATTTCCCTGAGACTTTAATAGTTTTAAAATTTAATGAGGGAATAATTTTTATCACTTTGAGGACTGCTCCCATGGCACTTCTAATGTTACATCATTTAAAGACTATCTTCATAGGGAAACTGGCCAGCAGAAATCTAATGGGAAAAGTATATCACGTAGCAATGGTGATGTAAATCCTTATGCAGGAACTTTCTGCACAAATACAAGTGCCTTTTCCAGTATAGTTTATCACTTTACTAAATAAAATGGAAAATCTGCTGGCCTTGCTGTTGCAATACAGTAATACCTTTGGAGTCCTGCTGCCAATTTGTCCTTAAAATTAAGACCAGAATACTTATACTTGTTTGGTGATACAGTTAAATTGGGGAACCCTAATTCTGGTATCACTTGTCCTAATCTACAACACAGAAGTCAGTGTGATTCTACTAATGTGGCTTCGCTAGTTACAGGATCCCAACAACTCTACTGATGCTTCTGTTTTTTGTACAAGTCATTTTGGTATGTATGTTTGAAAATAGATGCTTAGAAAACTAAACCGCACTGAAAGGAATTAACATCTTCATGGACAAAAATAACTCAGCAACAGAATAATACATAATTTGATCAGATGGATTGCTTAAAAACCTGACATTAAGCAACGAAGCAAGACGAGAGATACAAAACTATACATTCATGCAGTCAATCATAAGCAAAATGTAAGATTTTCAAACAAGAATCTATTTTGTGAAGGTACAAGGGATGCTAGTGAAAGTAATTAATGAACGCCTGGATTGAGTCAAAAGAAAACAGTTGAGAACAAAGTTTGAGAATGTCTGAAAGAGGAAATAGAGGTGCATAAGATGAATGGCATGAGAAGAATAACTGATCTAGTTAGCAAAGCAAAAGGAGAAGTGGTAGTTCTGGACTAACGGAGGATGAGAGCTGCCTCCTTCTACTGGGAGACTGAAAAAGTGTGAGTAGGAGCTTTACTACAAATCGAAATGGAATTAGAAAAAGAAGTAGAAGATGTGAAAAGTCCTTATACGATAAGAAAAATAATGAATTTGTGCTTTGAAAACAGAAAACTGGAAAAATTTGAAGAATAAACTAGCTGCAGGAAAAAAAAATGAAAAAGCAAGTTCTGAGAGGCATTGAGAAAGTGAGATAGAATGCAAAAGATTAAAATTGTGACAGAAGAAGCAATTGAAGAAAGAAATTATGTGAGTAACACTCATTCCTGGAAAAGGATAACTGACTAACTCCAGAAAACTGATGAAGCTACACTTACTTCTTCATTAAAATTGATAGAACTGTGATAGTGCTTCCTAGAACTGAAGAGACAAAAGGAAAAACAAGTTTTCGCTCACTGACAGATTCTGATTGTCCTGTAGAGCTTAGCTGCCATGTAAATTAGCTAAAACTCAGGCAGTCACAGTAACATCATTTGAGTCTGCTAATTATTTGTACTGTTTATGGCAAGTGTGCTCCATTGGGTGCAATTATGATTGTTTATTGAATAATTGCCGTCCTTGTCAAATGTTTGCTTGAATATTTGCCTGCACTGTATAATATTTTTACTGAGTAATTGTCGGCTGTGGATAATATCTTCACTCAGTAATTGCCTACTCTGAATAATGTTTTCACTGAATCATTTCCCATTCAGTGTAATGTTTTACCACATGATTTTCTTTTCTGAGTCATGTTATTGTAAGTTAGTTGCTGAATTACATATAAAGTTCCTGTTAGATCAAATCTGATTTTGTCTAAGTGCAGTGCATTATGATAATTTCTGTTCAAAGCTTGGGGTGGTGGTGCTGTTATTTCCCTTTTAGATAAGGTAGAAACGGGTAACAGTTGGAATTCAGTATTAGAGAGGCTGGATTACTGATTGAAGGAGGATGCTTTCGAAGCAGGGGATGCTAAAGATAGAATAAAAAAGAGCAAATGTGAGCAAAAAGAGTAAGGAATATAGGGGAGATAAATGAAATCTGAGAAAGGAATGCTAGGACAAGGGAGAAGCAGACAAAAGGAAGAAGAAAAGACAGACTGTAAGTGAGTAGGCAAAGAATGAATCCCAGGGAACAGTAAAAAGGAGAATGAAATGAAAGTAATACATACCAATGATGCAGACATAATGGTCAGCCTGGCATGCTCTCACATTGCCTTTGCATTAGAGTAACCTTATAAAACTAATAGCTCATACTTTGCAGTGGAGAGAAGAGTAAAGATGCTAAACACATCCTAATGTACAAATGCTAGAGTTCCCAATTGCAGGCTTCATTCCTTTCCCTTTTTCCTTATTCATCCTTGGGCTCCACTTTTGCAACATAAAGAGATCGGACTGGAAAACAGCTGGGCTGTTGTGGAAATAGCTAGCCTGCCAAGGAAATTTCCTCTTGGCTTGTGATCACCGTGAACTCTGTCTTGCCTCTGAACGTGCTGGTGGTCAGGCTGGAGCCAGACAAGAACAGAAGCGAGCATCTGAAGATCCCGCCATCTAGGCTGATGTGGGCATGTGAGAAATATCTGTAAATTCTGCTAATTTGCTACACTTCATATATTTGAGTATTAATTCTATTCTTCCCCCTTAATTTTTCAGTAGATCACAATAAACTGATTCAGCTTCCATAAAATATGTTATTCTTCCCTGCTCTTTTTACAGAATGGAGGACTATTCCATTCTAATATGTAGATATGTATTATTACAGTCCTTATTAGTTGGGATATATTCCTGTTATAGGTTGATCGACCTTACATGACTTGCAAGATCAAAGATGGATTTGTTCACCTCTTATTCTGAACTTCTCTTTCGCATATGCTTCTGTAAATGAAGTCGGCTTGTTTCCTTGTTTCCTATCAGGGATGATATTGCTCAATTCAGTTTTCTGATGTCTCAGAGCTATATTGCAAAATCATATGAAGAAATAACTAATATCTGAATGTCATTTTGAGAAACAGTCCAATAATTATTTTCTTCTTTAGTTTCCATGTCTACACACTTTTATTATGGATGTCCCATAAACAGTTTTGCACAAGAGAGTACTTGCATTGTATTGCAGAATTTAGAGATGATGGCTATATAAAACAATGAGGATTGGAGGTACCTAAGATGTACAGTTCTTCTTCCATGGTTACTGTATTGCTTCATAAATCACTTCTGTATCCCATATGAAAAGAGAACATAGGCAATGTATCTGATGACAAAGGAGTTGCATTGGTATTAGAACTCCTGCCTATTTCTACTTTATTCACATTTTATAACATAAATTCAATATGCTCATTATTTTTGAATGACATTAATAAGTTCTGAAAACAGGTCTAACAAGACTAGCTTTGAGAGCTTTGAAACAGTAAGATTTAAGAGAGAATATGCTGTAAGTGTTGCAATATTTCCCACTTAATTATATGAGAACACCTGGTGTTGGATTCAATAAAAAAAAAATTACATCAGGCTTCTATATATTGGAGTTTTGTGCCAAGATCCACAAGAAACCTTCTGAAATATACATTATAAGGTTGATTATCATTTCAGTCTTGCTCTATAGCTGTTGGATAGACATCAGTAAATATAAGAAAAATGGTGTATATTTCTTTGGTTTTTCTTTGCTTCCATCTCTTTTGGATAATCCATTGGGAGTCAATCAGGTTTGTATTCTGAGCTTTCAACTGAATATTTTTTATGTCATGTGACTTTTTGAAGAAATAGTGATAGCCATTGAATATTACCTTTATAAACCATGACTTAATAACAAAAGTGAACTTTTAAAAACTTGCCACTTAAAATCATGACAAAACTTTCCCTTTCTCATGAACTTGACCAGAGACCTTAGGAAGAATCTGACGTAACAGAGGCTCTACATAGATAGAAACCCAGTTTAGCTGTATTTTAAGTGCTATTGCAAGGTCTGCTGCATGATTTAAACTGCTGGTTTAAATCAGTGTCCAGTGATCACCTATCCCATAGATCAGCTCATTATATAAACAAAAGTAGAGAAAACAGAGTAAAAGCAAAACTAAATAAGAAGAAACAAATTACGGACAAAAATTGTGGGTACTAGCCATGTCAAGCAACATGTCCATGTTATGGGCAAACAAGGCAATTATACTTGAAAAGCCCACCAACAGTAAAGATAAGAGCATCTGGTTTCTTGTAGAGCAAGAGAAGCACCACAAGGTTCCTTGTACTACAGTGGGCTCAATAGAATAGTGAAAATTTATGAATAATGATCCTCCAGCAAGGTTTGATCATGTCCTCCACAGAGGAATAACAAAAAAATATTTTGTAGTGTTGAAAGGCAATGGCAGAAATAGAAAAAGCCGCAATGTTCCTTCAAATATGATATAGGTCTTTACCCCTCATCCAATCCTGTCATCCTCCATGGAGTAATGACATCAAACGAACATTTTGCAGTGTTGAAAGGCAAGAACAGAAATAGAAAATGTCAGAATGTTCCTTCAGGTCTGCTACAGGTCCCCACCCCTCATCCCATCCCCAGGTGAATACAGCATACTGGAGTCTTTCAGTGCCCAATTATTTTTTTTCCCAGAAACAGACTTTTTCATTCAGCTCACAAAGTAGACCCTTTGGGGGCTAGCCACCACTTCAGCCTTCAGTTATGAAGAGCAAGGGAAATGTCTCAATTTAGCCTAATTATGTATTTTTTCAGAACACCAAACAACCTCAAAGCTTATGTTTAGGACGCAGAGGCAGTATGTATGCAATAATACACTTACCAAGGGTGGAGGACAGAAGAGGCATTACCTCTAGGATGGACACAAAGACCTTCCCTCTAACTCAGGAAGTCTTTGAGACACAAGTCACTGAATACTGGAAAAGTAATCCCAGGCAAAGAACCACCACATGGGTTCCCCAGCTCCTGTGTGCCCCTTTAGACATTCACATCAGCCAGTGATGGACAGAGGAAAGCGGCATAAATAGAATTTGGCTTGGCACGACTATTCTGGCTAAACTTTCCTACTTTTTTGTAGGACTAGAAAAGGAACACAGTCCTTGGCCAATTCCTGCCATAGGAAATGATTCCATGCACCTTCCCAATATGAATAATTTGGGCTTGTACAAGAAGCTTTGGTATCCAGGATAACTCTGTGTATATATGAAACAACTATTCATATGCCTCTTTCTCTGCTTGTTTTCTATTTAGATTAATACCAGTTGGATGCCTAGGTTGCCTCCTAGAGAACAGAGTCATTTGAAATAACCCATAAGAGCACTGCTAAGTATTTTCCTTTCTTCTTTGATATTAAAGTTCTCAATATCTGGCTAGTAATCAAGAATTTTCCAAAAGTGTTGGTAGCAAAGACTCTTGAATAACTCCATCCTCTATGCAGAGTCTTCTCTGTTTCCCTGGAGATGCAGGTATGGTGCAATCAGCTTTTCTCCCATATGATTTCAGTGTGCTTTTGGTTCTAGTAAGAATTTTGTATATGAGTGAACTAAATAACAATCCTTGGGAATGATATGGTAGCCACATATTCCAAAATTTGGAACTTTAGTTAATTTTTTGAAACGGTTGATCCCACAAGCTACTTACGGAAACAGGTTCGAGACTTGGCATGTGTTCGGTGACACAAGTGATTGTATGGATCATTAAGGTACAATGTGTGACTGACACTTCTGGGAAATTGCTAGCAAAACACCTGCTTGTTGACAGACAGTGTTAAGCGAAGTGTTTGGTGTGCTCATATAAAGTCTTCCTACAGTGGAGCCACAAAAATAAGTAAAGACTTAGCAGGAGTGCCAGGAGATCACACAGCTACAGCATTGACAGGTGTGGTAGCATGTCCAGTCACACAGCCAGTCAACCAGACCATAGCTGGATTCAAATTTGCATAGTCCTATGCTAAGAAGAGAAGAGCTTGGTATCCTTGGCCACCATTTCTTCTCTGGTACCATGACACCAGGAGTTACTTTCACAGTTTTGAAATACATTTTTTCTAAAATTATGTGGTCCTCAAAAGTTCCTTTCAGATAAAAATAAATGGCAATGACTGTCAAAGGGCAAGAGCTGACTTTTATCAACATCTGCTAAAAAAAAAAAAAATCCTGCAGAGAAGTTCCCTGCTCTGATGTCTGCAGATTCAAGACCCGTCTCTCATCATCCTTAGAGGCCTGCTGTGCCACTCTGGTAGTACAAGGGAGGCCATGGACCTGGTGAATCCAGCTGGCATACGATTTTTCAATCTAAGGAAATCTCTTGTTGGATGACAGTCAAGGTACACAGAACAGAATGTAGCATTGGACAGAGAATGGTAGACTCATGAAGGATTTCAATATCTTGTGGCATTTCCGATTTGTAACGGAAGACAGTTTGAAATTCTCTGCCAAAAGAAAGAGTGCCCTGGATCTAAGGCAGCCCATCAAGATTGCCGCAGAGGAGCTGGGCCAGGTGCTTGCCAATGTTTGACTGGAACAGCATCAAGATTGCACCATCTCATTTCAAGTGTGATAGATCAACTTGGTAAATCAACTGAGAGCAAGTTACATCTTATTCTTGCCAACTCCAGCAAACTTAAAACTTCCCGTTCCTTTAGCAGAGGTGTGGTGGGGAATGAGATTGTAATTCTGTTTTTTCAAGAAGTACAGATAACACAAATAACTCTGATAACACAGAGTTATTGGCAATTTTCCTGGAGACATTATCTGAAATGCTCAATGTCCGTTGGTGGTGTCTTACTACTAGGTCTATTTAAGTTTAAGCCTTTTCATGAGGTATTACCTTTGTCTCAGCCAAGACCTTCTGCTCTTCCCTTTTTATCCATCAACTTGGACTCATATGTAGCATTTATTAGTTTCACAGCCTTGTCTACTAGCTGTCCTCAGATTCAGATGCAGATGATTAAGTGTTTTTGCCATGCAGCAAAATCACAGCCATGCAGCCACCCCTGAGAATTGACTGCTGAACCCAGACTTTTTCCTAGGATACAGCTGACCTCAGTATCAACATGTCTCTGTAGCAGTAACCAACTTTCCTGTGTGTTCCTATACCCCAAGCATGATCAGCTCCCAGTCTTGCCTGGAACATCTGTGCAATACTATTAGTAATACATAATGGGAATAATCTGAAAAGATATGTATTAAATGAAGTGGGGGAAATACTATAATAATGGGAATAATCTGAAAAGATATGTATTAAACGAAGGGGGGGGAATACTATAGATATCTAGGTCCACATATCTACCTACATTTTCTAGTTAGAAACTTAATGGGTATTAGTTTCTACAACTAAACTTTAGCCTCAATCAAATTAAAATTTCCTGTACAGCTCTCTGTTGCTCATCAGTAAGAAAATCGTGCTGTTATTACTTTGATACTTGAGGATAAAACATATCGCAAATGGCCATCAATGCTTTATTATAAGTGACAATAATGTTTTCTTGGCAAAGACCTGCATCTAAATGTGCAAGAACTTGTGGCTCCTAAGGATATATTTAAATCTGAGCAGTCTTGAACAACTGGAATAGTTATCAAACTGACAACATGACCATTTTTCTTAGAGATTAAAATGGCATATTGATGGTGATTACTTTAATCTCATTTTAAGTACCTCATAAAATGCTTGAGAGGTTTGAAGCAATCTTGAGTTCAGAAGTTTTCTTCTAATTACAAGCCCTGTATACAATTTGCCAAAGATGATCTACTGTCATTTCACTCTGCCTGGAGAAGGACAATGTAGAGTAAAAAAAGGTAAAGGAGAAGCATTCACAGGCTAACCTGGATTCAGAAACAGAGCACCCACGTTCATCTTTCATAGAATTACAGAATGGTTTAGGTTGGAAGGGACCTTGAAGATCATCTAGTTCCAACCCCCCTGCCATAGGCAGGGACATCTCCCACTAGACCAGGTTGCTCAAAGCCCCATCCAGTCTGGTGTTAAACACCTCCAGGGATGGGGCATCCACAGCTTCTATGGGCAACCTGTTCCAGTCCCTCACCACCCTCACAGTGAAAAAAAATCATCCTGATATCTAATCTAAATCTACCTTCTTCTAGTTTAAAGACATTCCCCCTCATCTTATCACTATATGCCCTTGCAAGAAGTCCCTCCCCAGCTTTCCTGTAGGCCCCCTTCAGATACTGGAAGGCCGCTATAAGGTCTCCCTGGAACCTTCTCTTCTCCAGGCTGAACAACCCCAACTCTCTCAGCCTTTCCTCATAGGAGAGGTGCTCCAGCCCTCTGATCATCTTTATGGCCCTCCTCTGGACCTGCTCCAACAGGTCCATGTCCTTCTTGTGCTGAGGATGGCATCCCTCTGGATGGCATCCTTTCTCTCCAGCACATTGACCGTGCCACACAGCTTGGTGTTGTGAGCAAACTTTCTAAGGGTACACTCAATCCCACTGTCCAGGTCACCGACAAAGATGTTAAACAGCACTTGCTCCAGTACTGATCCAGTACATCCAGAGCTGGATGCGGTGCTACACGTGGGGTCTCGCAAGGGGAGTAGAGGGATAGAATCACCTCCCTCGAGCTGATGGCCGTGTTTCTTTTCATGCAGGATGTGGTTGGCTTTCCAGGCTGTGAGTGCGCATTACCAGCTCATGTTGAGCTTCTCATCAACCGACACCCCCAAGTCCTTCTCCTCAGGGCTGTTCTCAATCCATTCTATGCCCAGCCTGTATTTGTGCTTGGGATTGCTGCAACCCAGGTGCAGAAACCTTCCATTTGGCCTGGTTGAATGAGGTTGGCTCGGGCCCACCACTCAAGCCTGTCCAGGTGCCTCCGGATGGCATCCTTTCTCTCCAGCATGTTGATCGTACCACACAGCTTGGTGTTGTGAGCAAACTTTCTAAGGGTGCACTCAATCCCACTGTCCAGGTCGCTGACAAAGATGTTAAACAGCACCTGTTCCAGTACTGCCCCCTGAGGAATGCCACTCATCACTGGTTTCTACTTGGACATCAAGCCATTGACCACAACCTTTTGAGTGCAGCCATCCAGCCAGTTCCTTATCCACCAAGTGGTCCATCTATCAAATCCATGTCTCCCCAGTTTAGAGACAAGGATGTCGTGTGGGATAGTCACAGAATCTGAATCAGAAAAGGCATAACATCCTCCACTTTTCTAAGGTCTGGACACCCCTTCCAAGATCTGTGGTCTCTGTTTCACTTCTAAAGCTGTCTAGGGTTCCCTGAACTTATTCACTCAGTTCAGTGAAAAGATTATTGGGTAGAAGTCACTGGCCAGAATGATCCAAGTCTGACATGGTGATTGACATCATTCTTGCTTAGACTATCTAAGTTAGTAAACTGGTGCTCCATGACATTGCCACTGGTTTTCCTGTATCCTTTAATTTCTGCAAGTCTCCCACGGTGAGACGGCATTCATGAAAGTGGTTCAGCTTTCCTTGATAGGCACAAACTCTGGGAATGGGAATGGTCTGAATAATGTAACCTACCACAACTGAAAGTTCACCCTGGTCTTTGCATAATGTTACTGTATCAGTAAACAGTTTGCATTAGGGAACTGTTCTTAAGTGGTTACATTCAGAGAAGTAGGGCCAAATTGTGAGTTTTCCTATCTCTTCTTCACTGCCCACCCGCCCCAACACTGCCATGTGATGATCTGAAAGTTCCCATTTGGATTCTGTAAAGTGGAATATATGAAAAGACATCTGATGTCATTCCCTAGATGAGGAAATAACACTGACTTAGGATGGCATGGCTGTTAAATTCTTTTAAATCAGTGAGTTTGAGTTTCTTCAGCCAGCTCACATTTCCAATGCTTTTCACAAAACCACTTCAGTTTGTGCTGTCAGTCTCCAAATGACTTTTGCTACATCTATTCTTTCTCCTAATCTATAATTTTTTTCATGGTTTTGTTGTTCTGTTTTGTTTTGAGGGGGGAGGCCCTATCTCATAACTACATCTTAGTCTTCTAATTCCCAGATTATAACTTCTTTCTGGTCTGGAAATATTTGGAAAACTGCATGTACTGCAAACTCGTAAATAAACAATAACGGGACTCTGATAAAAATATTAGTTCTGGACATGTTAGACCTTAGCTTTTATTATTCCCAACTTAATAGCTTTCTTTTCATTTCAGCTGTTAAACTTCATCCTTTTAAAATTAAAGCTTACCTTCAAATACATAAGTAGGGGGGTTGCTTGTTTTCAGTGATCACAGTGTGTATGATTTACCTGTGCTTTTTCTAAAACAGATGTTTTGAGGCAGGCAGCAGATTTACAGACAGCAGGTCAGATGAACCGAGCCCAGACCTAGATAGCATAGTTTCCAAATCCACTTGATTTATGATGGAACTCTAGCCCATTTTTTTCCTCATATTTTTTGACTGTCTAGTGCTAGGGTGAACTATAGTTCTATCACAGCACAGAGGCATAGATTCAGCTAACTGCAATATTGCAGGTGTGATGATCTTGACTTTATTAATAATGGTGACAATCGACCTTCCTAAAAGACTTGTCCAGATTTAATTAAGAAAGAAGAGAACCAATGACAATTATTATAGCCATTGGAAATGGCATTCCTTTTATCCAGTTGTCCATTAAGTTTGTTTATCCAGTTGAAACCTCCCTTCTTTCAACCCGTACCTGTTGTTTCTGATCCTCCCACCATGCACCACTGTGAAGAGTCCGGCTCCGTCTTCTCTATAACCTCACTGCAGGTACCAGGGACTGCTGTTGCATGCCCCTGAACCTATCTTGTCTCCAAACTAAGCCAGCCCTGGTACCACAGCCTCTCCTCGCAGCACAAGTGCTCAAGCCCTAACTGACCTGGTGTCCCTCCACTGAACTTCAGTTTACTGATGTCTTTCCTGTACTTAGGGGCCCAAAACTGTGTGCAGTAGTCCAAATGTAGTTTAATGACTGCCAAGTAAAGGGCAAAATTACTCCCTTTGATCTGCTGGTTGTGATCCTATTAATGAAGCCCAAGAAGTTGTAATAACCTGCCATGCTGCTGGGGCAGACTGTGGGCTCTTGTTCAGCCCACTGTCCTCCACAAACACCAGGCCCCTTCCTGCAGAGCAGCTCCCTGGGCATCCAGTACCAAGCCTACCTCATCACCAGGGACTCTTCTTTCCCACACACAGGATTTTGCATTTATCCTCATGAATTTCATAAGGTTTCTATTAGTGCATTCCTCCTTCCTGTCTAGGTCCCTCTGGATGTCAACCCTGCCCATTGACTGTATCAACTGACAGTATGGTGTCATCTGGAAACTTTATAAGATGTCAAATCACCTCCTTCAGGATACTGATAAAGTTATTAAATAGGACAAGTCTGTTGCGGTACTCCTCTTGTTACCTGCTGCCTGATAGAACACTGCCCTCTAAGCCTGATAATCCAATCAGTAGTTTCCATCCATCCGGACCATAACATCCCAAATTGGGTACAAAAATATTGTGGGAGACATTGCCCAAAATCTTGTTAAAATCAAAGTAAATGACAATCACTGCTCTTCCCTTTTCCACAAATCCAGTTGTTTCATCACAGAAGGCAATCAGGTTCGTCTAGCATGACTTACCATTAGCAAATACATGCTGACTTCACAGTAACCTTCTTCTTGTCACCAGAAATGTGTTTCATGAGGACTTGCTTCATATGTTCCAAGGAACCAAACTGGGATTAACCAACTTGTAATGTTCTGCATCATACTTTTGGTATTTTTTGAAGATGAGGGCAACATTTGCCTTTCTACAGTAGGAGACCTCCACTTATCTCTAAAAGACTGTGGCCTTTCAAGGACATTAGCCAGTTTTTATCAGTGATTTGAATGCAGGTCTCATGGACTCTTATGGGTCAAGTTCTCTTAAATAATTCTGGGCTTGAACTTCACCCATTGCTGGGAGTTCTCTCCTTGACCCTGCCTGCAAGTACAGAGCCCTGGGAAACTTTGCTGCTGAAGACTGAGACAAATATGGCATAGAGTACCTCATCCTTATCTTGTCTCCACTCACTAAATTATCTGAATCATTGAGCAATGGGTCCACTTTTACCTTATTCAGTGTTTTGCTACTAATGTATCAGTAGAACCTCTGCTTGTCGTCCTCAAGGCGCCTTGCAAGCCTTAAATACAGCTGAGCTTTGACTCTCCTAACATCATCCCTCCATGATCAGACACTGTTTCTAAATTCCGCATTTACAGCCTGTACTGTGCTTCCACATCCTACATGCTGCCTTTCTGCACTGGAGCTCCTCCAGGAATTTGCTGTTTATTCAAGCTGGTCTCCTGATACCTCTACTGATTTTCCTGAGCATTTGGATGGCCTGTTCTTGCATTTGGGGGAAGGTGCCTTTAAAGGCCTGCTAGATTTCCTGAGCTGTTCTGCCCTTCAGAGCTGTCTTCCTGGGGACCATACAGATGACACTCCTGAAAAAAAAAACGTAATCTGCTCTTTTGAAGTTCAGGTTCAGCTCTGTTGAAGTTGGCAGGAGCCAGCTATAGTTGACATCTGCATGAGAGTGTTTAGAGGCTTATCTTTGTTACATTCCAAGTTAAGCAGTGGGAGATTCCCCAACAGGAGCAAAGGTCTTTCTTGGAATTACAGTACTCCCATTTCCTAAGTGTTTGTCAACAACATCTTGTCCTGGAACTGGAACAAGACAGCTCAGCTGGAGCAGGTAAAAGCTACCTCTTCTCAGACCTGAGGCAGCTCTTATCAGATGTGTCCTGGTGACCTGAAAAGCACAGGTGGGTCAAGTGGTCTTGGGAGCCAAGCATGTGACTTGATATTGGAAGTTACTACAGGGCAGCTAGATTTGGTGCTGAAGTGAGTAGGTTTTGAAGTGTTCCTAGGAAGACAGTTACAGGAATGATGAGAGTAACACATTTTCCTGAAAAAAAATGCTCTAAATTGGCTTGATTGTAAAACTCTGGGCTGAAACTTTGAGGGGGAAGGACAAGCAGGACTGAAGTAACATTGTGCTGCAAGCAATGCATCCCCGCTGCCTTCTTCCACCGAGCATATAGTATCACAGAGGTTTCTTAGCTGTTCTGATGCCTACAAAACAACTCATTTTGTCAGCTTTTCAGGGAATCTCTTTTAACTTCAGTTAGTTGAATGTCAGACCTCAGCAACAGAAATGACTGCAAACTTATCCCCAGATAACTAGTCAAAAGTAATGAAGGCAGATATTATAAACATGGCTTCAAAGGGGAGACAAGGAGCCAAGTGGAAAACAGACAGCTCAAAGAAAGCAAACACACAGAGGAGCACAAGATTGACCTACCAGGTCATATCAAGGGTTCTTAACTTGTTTCTGACAGTGGTCACAAATGGATGTCTTAGGAATAAGAATCTCTCAGGCTCCAACAATTTGCAATTCAAAAACTTTAAGACAGAGGTATTGTTTTTGTATCAATTAACCCGTAGTGGTCATGTTGTGGGGTTTTTTTCTTCCAGTTTATTGGTGAATCAATGCAAACTTTTGGCATATGCATATTTTAGTAAGGAATTCCACAACTTTGTTATATGCAGTGATAGATATGCACCTTTCCTTGGTTATTTTGAACATCCTTTCTCACCTTGCCTATTAAAAGCTCGAAGTGCGTAAACTTGTAATATCTTCCCTCAGTCATCTGTCATCTAGGCTGAAGAGTGCTATTCCATTTAAATGTTTGTTGTGGTTTAGGCCAAATCGGCTACTGGGGACGTGGGGGACCCCAGCTGTTCCCCTCTACACCTCTTCAAAGAGAGAGGCAGAGGAGGGAAAACGAGACTTATGAGTTTAGAAGGAACTAAACTACTTTAATGAAATATTAATAATAAAATAAAAGGAAATAATGAAATAAATACAAAACCGTATCAAGCTCCCAGGATGACAATCATGACACCAGCTGCCACTGGGGAAGTCCCAGGCTGGATCAGTGATGGATGGGAACTGGATTCTGGATCTGCATTCAGGGTCGGGATCAAAGGTGAATGAACAGACAGTCCTCCTCAGATCTTGGCCACTGAAGAAAAAGAGAGCTGACCCTTTGATCCCTCAGCTGAGGGATCTGAGCATGATGCTGACGGGATGGAATACACTGTTGGTCAATTTTGGGTCACCTGTCCTGCCCACTCCTCCCCACAGATGGGACCCTGCTGCGCTTTTCACTTCTGACCCTCCAACGAGGCAAGTAACAAAGTTATCTGGCCTTGGGTGTTATAGCAATAGGAGCCTCAACGCATACCATGCTTGGGCATCAACTATAAACATTGGTCTCATCACTCGGAGAGAGGGAACAGTGTCTGCACAATATGCTGTTACTTTCAGTAGTTAGAAGAGGCTCAGCTAAGAAGCATAGTTACTGAGTAAAATTGGTCCTGTTTTACCTCAAACCAGGACAATATTTCCTGTAAAGATGCCATTTCATAGCTGTGCTTGTCTTTATAATCATTATCCCAGGCAAAGGAAAGTTGCTTTGCAGTAGTGAAAAGTTAGAGATAAGGGAAGTCCTGAAGAAGGCTTGGGAAACCAAATATCTGGAAAGATATGAGAAATTTCAGGCATGAAGGAAAAAAGCAGAAGGGAATGAGGGAAGGTTGGGCTGTTTCCTTATTTGATTACAACACACATTATTAGTGTAGAGTTATAACTGCAGCCAGCTCCTACTACAATTACAGTCAATTACTACATTTATCTTAGAATACTGCTTTGATCAAGAAGCTACCATATTAGGATCAAAGACAAAGTAGAAAGCTTAAAGGGCATTTAAAAACCCTTCAAAATATTGCTCGTGAGTTAACAAAAGTTCCAGAAGACTTATGATTTGAAATTTTGACCTTTTTTGTCTCTATCTTGTTTCAGATTTTTCCCAGACGACCTTTTAGAGGTCACCTCTGCAACAGACAGTAATCTTTGCAGCTAGCTGGGTGGTTTTGATCTCTCTCTAGAGCATCACATACTATCCAGACTTGATATCAAATCTTGGGACTTTTTGCACTGCTACTGTAATGAAAACAACAATTATTTTATTTATTAATTGGAATTCTAAATTCTTGTAATGTATTTAAATTGTGAATAAAGTGACTTCTCTTTTGACATTGCTGCACTGTAACAAATTGAGTTTACTGTACATTTTCGGTGACTGATAGCTTGAGAAAACTTTTTTGGCATTTTGAGCTCTTTACTTTTTTATACATATTGTTTTATTACTCAGAAAAAAAAGAAAAAAACAAGGTCGTAAATTTCTCTCTAAAATCAATAAAAGCAAAAATAATGAATGATTCTGGACCTTCATTCATACTAATATGGTTCTGCTCTCTGAAGAAAATGTTTAAACTTTCATTGGAATCCTTGCATGAAAGTTGCAACATCATGGGCAGTATCAGAACAGCACAGAAAAGCTGAGATGTACACCGCAGGATATTTATGTAGCATTTGGAATTATTATTCATTCAGGAACTACTTATCCTATTATCTCCTGCTGGGGAGCCATCCATACTGCAAGCAGTGTTCATGACTTCAGTAAGATCCTAATTGCATAGCTAACTTTTTAACACCCGTGAGTGGAAACTCCCCATTACAACTCTTCAAAAATAGATTTTTTTTAAAGTGGTAAAATCTCCAGAACAAAATATCAGGAAAGACAAAAATCGTATCTCATAGAAACAGTCAATCATGTTGCTACAGTTTAAGCCATGTCATGAATCAATGACATAGCTCACATGGATGTCCCTCCAAGCTAGGCTCTGGGGCACTCTGTAGTCTGACAGCCACTACTGCTATTGAGCATTAAATCTTCTTTCTTCGGTGTTTCTAGATTAAATGGTGATACCCATCTTCCAGACCTTCCCTAACCATCTCAACAGACGACAGGTTTTTCTAACAGATATTGGGTTGAGATCTCTGTCTGCAAGAGCTATGCATAAGCAGTTGAAATGTCCTTTACTTGAAGACAAAATACTTACAAGTACAGAAACTGTGGCATGAGCACTGAATATATATGACAAATGGTCATGTCTGTCATGCTGCGAAGTCATCTTGCAAGTAGTTCTACAAAAAAACAGGGAGTTTAAAATTTGTGTACCAGTGATAAGCAAAGATAAAGTTGTTCCTTGTACCAAGTAAGTTATCAAAAGCCTAACCACGGTTAAGATTGACTCCTATATACCCTGATGTATAGATCTTAAAAGGATTGATTAGCATGGAGCTTAAATGACGTAGAGTGGAAATCCTCTTACCACTCTCAGTCATGAGAATGGAACTGAGAACAACAGAGAACGTAGTCACTTGGAGAATTAATATTCTAAACCCACTTCCCTGAGAAGGCATCAAGCCACACCTTATGCTATTCTGCACTTGACCACTTTCATATTTATCTCTATCCCTATCATCAGCAAGGGGGGTTTACCCTTCTCAGAGGTAGAAAAGGCTTTTGTAAACTAAACTGTATGCTGGTAACTGCTAAAAATGCCCACAAGAAAGAAAACATCTGCCTTATTCCCAAATCTTTTTTTTTTTTTTTTGTTTAGCTGTGTGCAGCTTTCTGAATTGTGCATAAATCTTAAAGGCAATAGAGATGATTCTATATAAATATGAACATTTTTGAATGGAGAAGCAAAAACATATGAGGACAAGGTCCTTGACTTGAAGATCTTACAATCTGAAGAAAGGACACACAAAAGGTAAGAACTCTCAAGGGCAAACAGGGGTGGACAAGAAAGCTGAATACAAGGTTAGGCTGACTTAGAATTTGATCAGTAGAAAGCAAGGTGGATTTAACAATAACAATTTTTTGTTTTCATTTTAAAAAATGGACTGAACGATGTAGCAATGGCCAGCCCAAGCTTGTACAAGCATACAATTTAGGAAAGCATCTCTATGATCAAGTTCATCATCAGTTCATCAGTCTAATGTATTAGACTGCTTCCTCATAAGATCCATCTCAATGAACTAATCCAATTGCACCTTAAAAATTAATTGGATTTTCGATTCCCCCTAATCAGGCTAGAGAGGCAGCAGGGAGTGCAGTCATGAAGGTGACAAGAGAGAAGACAGCTCAAATCACCTTCCTGTACTCAAAAATCAGAGAGAAACCAATATCCCAGATATCTGGGGTCATGGGAGTGTTCATTGTTGCATTAGTAAAGTGAAAGGGAAACTGAACCAGGTGTAGGAGACATACAGTTTACTCCCAGCAAATCTGCACCTGAACAGTTATTCTGGAAACCTAGCCATTATTAATTACTTGTCTGGGTGGGGCAATTTAAATGGAGAGAGAGAGGATATTAGTTGGTAAGACCGAGGGGTGGGAAAAAACAAGTTTCTAGGGTACTGTGTGTGAGGGTGAGAGCACATTGTCCTTCATTAACAGCAGGGGTGATACAATGAAGTTACCTAAGAAGACAAGAGGGGCAGCAGCACACTGAAAGAGGGCTTTTTCCTTTGCATTTCTTCTTTCAGGCAAGGGACTTTTTTTGACATGTTAGATGATATCCACATCCTCTGAATCATTCAAGATATTCTGAGGGAGGGAGAGAGAGAGGACAGGACAAGATAGGCAAACTGTAACCAAAAATGTCATTTTCTATATTGTTTGCATGACATTGGTAGTCACTGCTGCCATCGTATATCTTTGCTAAAAGATATAGATCAATTCTCATAAGAAGTGCCGATAGATCGATCAATTATATGAAGAATGACAGACTGATTTATGTCTGTACTGACTCCAGTCATGAGTTAGGAAGGCACTGTTGCTAGGAAGCCAAGAGCAGTGAGAATTTCAGCTGCAGCAGGAAAACCTGGATTCATCATGTTGCGCTCTCTAAATATCTTTTAACTCCTCAGAGAAAGCACATTTGTTTTTCCGATCTGTATATTTGACATCTTCCTCTGACAGATATACAGAAAACTGCCTAAGTGAATGCATGACCTTACAATATAATCACTCACAATGAATGAAATTATTTAAACTCCCAATGAAAAAAGCACTTTCCCTGTGTTCCAAAGGTATGATATGCCTTTTTAGCCCTACACCTGGTAATTAATATAATCACAGAATTAAGATGAGACCAGAAAGAAGAGAATAATCTGGGGTCTTAAACCTAGCCTTAGGATCTAAATAAAAAGCTTCATTTTTCAAAAGAGCTAAGAAATAAGCAGCTGCAGTATAAGTCAAAGAAAGAGCTCTGAAAATCAACCCATTATTTTCAGTACCTAAATATGAATTTGAAAGTTAATGCAATGTTTGAAAGTCAATGATAAGAATACTTTAAGTACTTTTAGCTTTAAAAATCTAACCTCAAGCCCTTGTTTTTCTACAGGTCATATCTGGAAAAGCTTGGTTTTTCAGAGCTTCTGAGCACCCAGTGGTCCAGATGGACATTCTGTAATTCATGGGCTTCACTCAGCTTTCCTTAGCAGAAAGCCAAAGGTGTCTCAGACTAGTGTTACAGAAGGACACTCTGATCCTGGGTTTTAAGAGTTATTTACATTGACTGGGAAATCATGATTTTTCTTTTGGCCACTATACCTCTGGTGCAGCACTGCCCTGGCAATAAGTGGAACCTGGTAATACCTGAAGAGGACATGAAGTCTGGCAGAGGAGTCTGGATGAGGCTGCAAAGCCACAGTACAAGTCCCACAAGGCAAAGATGTAATTTCCCACAGTAAGAACAAATTCAGGTAATTTCCAAACCCCATTTTCCATTGCAAAACAATTTTGACAGACAAAGATTGACAAGTCATTAAGGTACACATATTTTTTCATAACAGTCCTTCCCAAACTTCTTAATCATAACCACTGTAACTGCTCAAAAATTGCCGCAGGTCATCATTCACCTCTATCATCAGACTCTTAGCTGGAAAACCTCTGTAATCAATAGGATTCTGCAGATTGTCTAGGGAAGCACTAGTCTACATCTTCATAAGGGTTTTTTAATTTGCTAAGAGGTTTTAAGCATCACCATTGAAAGAAACAGAGACAGGCAAAGTAGTTTTCACTTCTGTTGTTATTGTTTATGTTGTGAGACACTGGGAGCAGTAGCAGAAAGAGGAGGGAAAGAAGGAGGATTTGGATTAAATTTTAATTAAAGGTAAAAGGCAGATAAAATTAAAAAAAAATGTAAACATATACAATTTCCTGTGGAACACCTTTATTCCCAAACATTCAAGTCATCCTGCAAAAGTAACAGACCATGTATAGTAGTCTCTTTTAAAAGTTTCTCTGTGAAAGTTTGAGTGTTACTGTTACATCATTTTTAGAGCAAAATTATGAGAAACTAAAACTAAGTCAGAACAAATCATGTGTGACCTCCACAAAAGCTAAATTGGAGTCTGTACATTTATTTTTAAATGATATTCTGTTGGCTCCTCTGATCTAGATGGGCGGTAGGCCAAGCTAAATCCCTCAACCTTAACTGAAGCCCAATTAGCTAAGATAAATTGTCAAATCACTCCAGGGAGGTGATCAGCATTATTTAATTTTCAAAGTTGAAGTTGTTTGCCAAAATAGGTATTCCGCTGAGTATCACAGAGCATTTGCTATCGAATCTACCATTTCTCTAGCCAAAGTATTTTGTGTCAAAGACAGATCCCTTAAAGCTGGGAAACCAAAAATCCAGTCCCAGACTTCCTACTGTTTCAGACAAAGGCAGAGCAGCCCATGACTGCTCCATATACTACAAAACCCTTTTGTTTTTCTCTGAGAAGGAGTTATGCATTCCAGCCACATTTTAGTCTTTCTTGGATATATTTAACATAAGCTCTAGCCCTTCAGCCTTCCTTTTCCACCCACTTGCTTCAGCTACATCAGTGGAGCTACACAGAGTTGGGTACAACGGGGTTTATTTGCTTTTCCATGCAGAGTTTTTGATATTGCCAGACCGAGGTGTTAAACACGGGCTCCCATCATCTTGCCAGCTGCACCTCTGGCCCCTGAGTCTGCCTCTCCAAGACCAGCTCTGAACCCAGCTTTCTTGCATAACCTGCGAGCTCAACTCAGTGGTGAGCTACAGGGACCTGTGGGGCTCCCTTAAGCCTTATGACTCAAACCTGGGTGCAGCTGTGCACTTGATGGAAATCTGGCCACAAGCATTGCCCATCTCCCATTGTATGCTAGGGTATGCACATATTAGTTATTGCCAATGAAGGGGACTGCAGGTTTTCGGTCCTCCCAGTATCCCCACCTCTGGCCTTCCAACTTTTGAATATGAAATCCTCCTAGCCAGTGTGACTAGAAGTACAACTTTCTCTGTGTTGTTTCTAGCAACCAAAGAGTTAAATGCCAGTTTGCCTCCTCAAAATATTGAGAATCGTTAAAGATTGTTTACCTTTTGCATTGTATCTCTGAGTATACTATCTCTCTTTTAATTTTAGTTCTAGTCTTTTATTTCCATTATAAACTCACGATGTTATGAGCATCAGATATTGGCATTGGTTTTTTCAGATAAAAAGAAGTTACTATGATCCAAAACTATCATGTTAGCTTCTTATTCTGTTTATCTATTTATCTATCAGAGTGAGAGGCTGTTTATCAGGATTACCTACAGTATGGGAGGTATTACAGCTGTCTCTCATGCATTTCAAATGCAGCCTTCTCAGCAGCCATGTCACAATTCTACAAGGGGCACATGTGAAAACAACACAGAGCACCCTTGAATTTAACCCCCGAAAATCAGGTTTCACTAACAGTTCCTCATTTTCAAATTACCAGCAGTATACTCACTCTCATTATATAAATATTCACAGAATTCTTGTGCTTAAAATACTCTTCAGTAATGTATAACAGAAAAATCTATGGGTGTTTTGCTCTTCGCAAAAATTGACAAAACCATGTATGCTGAACAGGATTTCAATAACTCTGCTAACTATGTGAAATAAACTGTACACGTACACATGCTGCTTTGCAAGGTCTGTCACAGATTTGTTTACAACTATTCAAGAATGCTCAGACTATAGAAAGGGGTGCTACTGAACTCTTGTGTCAGGCAGAGGGGATGCCAAGGATCTTTTTCCTATGAAGATCTGTTCTTAAACTTGCATTACTTGCTGTATATAAAATTCACGGAGCATAAAAAAACCTTTTAGTAAGAATATTTGCTTTGCACGGAGAAGGTGATATATGCTGGCTGAAGTATTGGCATTAATATTGATTTGGATATGCCTGGTAGACTAGAAGAAACTCTGAAAAAGACAAAACAAAGTGCGCAAATCAGCTTAGGTTAATAATTATAATTAAGTGAAATGTTTTCTTTTTTTTTTTCTGCACCAGCAATGGGATTCCTTTCACCTAGTTTTGCTAACTAGCAGGTAAAAATCTCATTTCAACTAAACACCCATGTCTCGCGATTGCTTTCACTAGAGGAAAGAAGACATAACCTGTCTCAGTCACCATTTGTTTTAGGAAGAAGTAATCATCTTCCCTCTTTAATGACCACAGGTGGAGGTTAGTTGACTGGCTTAATCCGGGCACATGACTTTTAGATGAATGTTGGTGTGATGAATCTTGTCTTCTGTATACAGACACCAAAGCCCAATATCTGAAGCCCAGTATTGAGAAAAGTTACAGATGACTTATCATTCTGAACGTGAGGCTGTGCTATTTAGGTTCATAGTTTTCTGAGGAGTAAGCATTTAGGCACCTGAAGGGTACAAAAACTGAACAATGAGTTTCCAGAAGAAACCTAAAGCTACAAAATGGGGAAAAAATAGTGTTGTATTTAAAGAGAAGGATTTCTCTTTATGGAAAAAGAAATGGAAAGACCATCAGGTCATAAAGTCAAGGCGAAGAAGGACGATGCTCAAGGCCAACAAGGGTAGCAAAAACAGAAGGCTAAGTGTTGAAAGGGCAATACAGGGTGCTTCAAGTCAACAGAATATATCCACTTATGTGGATAGATTTAGGATTAGACCTGTAGGGAGAATGGAAAGGTTAACAGAATATAACCCATGAAACAGATAATTTGAGAGATCTGGGGAGGGACAAGTTATAAAACAGTCCAGATGAGAATGAGAATGACAAAAGTAACATAGAGCAAATGTAGTATAATGCAGTAAGTATTATAGAGGTCATTATCCTCTCTTGGATAATTCTAAAACTCAGGATTTCTCACCTTAATTACTATTCTATTAACAAGGAAAGACACATCTTAAGCTGGTGTATGATATGGTAAGGGAAGGGGCAGCTTCATTTAGCATGACTTGTTCTCTGCAGAGAAAAAAGCCTTTTGCCTTTATGATTAAATATTCTTCTTTTGACAAACGCAGCCAATTAATTGCACATATGTTGTATTCTACCCACAAAACCCAAATGGCAAAGGCTCTCAGGGCAGATACTTGATGTAAGAGGAAGGAAGGGATTTTCATATTTGTAAAGACATATCACTTCAGTGTCAACTTTTATGCGAAACAATCCTTCCAAAGATTGAAGGCAGTCATGACTCAGGGAATGGAAAGATCGAAACCATGAAAAAGAATCTTACTTCTCAAATCAGAGATGTGATACAAGTCTGTTGAACTGAAACAATGGAATTATCAGTGAAACTTGCCTTTTTAAAAGACAATATCACAAAAAACAGGGAGATAACAGGTATTACCTTTTTATTTTGTCCAGAATTTAGGTTAACAAGGTATGCTATCCCTGTCAGAAATATCAATGTCCACCCTTACTTTCTTCTGGACCTTACGTGGGTGAGTACTGACTTGACTACTGAAAACAGCAAAAGGATTGTTTTAATTAGTTACTATTTGCACCTGTTTGGGGTATAATTCTTATGAAATGTATGCACCTTATTTATTCTCTATTGAAGAAAATAAATTTAAGAAACTAACTGAAATGAGAAGGAAGAGAATAGCATTTTTCTATGCCAGGCTTGAATGATATGGAAGGCAATGTTATTCAAAGTGTCAGCAACATATGCCAGCTTCAATTAGAAAATAAAAGGAAAATCTGTTGCTAAAATACAACAGCACACTTTGAGGATCTTATATGTGCTTATTCTGAACTTAAAAGGTCTAATATCCTTAAGAAATCTAAGTTTTGACATTTCACTGAAGCTGTTGTTAAGTATTGGTCTTATTGTAGGATTCTCTGAATGAAATAGTGTCCTGTGCTTTACAGAAGTTCAGAATAGATTATCATAATGATCACTTCTGGCCTGAGAACCTTTCTGTCTGAGAAAGTATTCATGAAATTTATTGCATGTTGTCCTTCCATGTCACCTTTCCCAGCTAATTACCTATGGTAGGAACGAGATAGCTACATTTCAAGTGCGTACATCAGTGGGCTATACTGCTCCCTGTCATGCTGCAAGGACAGTGAAGTGCAAAGAGCTTTGCTCCAGAGAGCTTGAGGTCAATTCATATGATATGACCTGAACTGTGTCAGGAAAAAAAGCTTTCCACTGTACTTTCCAGTGGTGCTAAACAGTCTCCATACTGTTGCTGAAACAGCCACAGAGCACTGTATAATCTACAGGGTAAACTGATGTATGACAATTTCACTTGAAACCCTTGAGCTGCCTTTTTAGCCAAGGACAACTCAGAAGTCCTTATTCCATGATTCCAGCACTTGCTTTGGTGGTTTATTCCCTTTACTGGAATTGGTCGGGAACCACCACCCATGTCTTTGAAGATTTAATGTCTCAGAGACCCAATGTACCGACCAGAGTTGATTTGGAATAGGCTCAGATTTCATATCTAGGATTGGTACCTGCTGTCCAGGATACTGTCTAAGAAAAAGTTTGGCTGATCTCCATAGTCTCCACAAAGTTCTTTTAAAGGGATTGAGAGCTGTCACGGACTGCAGCTTAACTTGAACAGCCCAGTCCATAACAGATTTCATAATACAAGTCCATCTTAATCACAGATCTTTATCTATTGTTTTTATGTAAAATACACACTGGCCAGTTACTGTTTTCTCTGTGGTGCAGTTAAGTTGTGCACTGATAAAATGTTGTTTGGTTTAAAAAGGTTCCAGAGTGATCAAAGTTGTCTTAGTTATCCCCTTCCTGTGCATTATAGGGAAAGTTTCTGAAAGTTACCAGCACTTACTTTTAATAGTCAAAAAATCTACAGCATAAAAGTCAAACGTTAAGTAGTTTGTTAGAATTTTTCTCCTGAGAACTTTTTAAATGTGTCAAGTGGTAAGGCTGTTATTTCTAAGACTTTGGTTTAATATGACTTTGCAGGTAGCCTTCTTGCCCCAGTCAGCAGAGCCTTATATTTGCCTGCTAACCTCCCAAGTACTCTTTAAAGATCTCCTGGACACTAAATATGATGAAAATACCAGTGGGAATAAAAACAGAACCTAGATATTCCTGACTAAATATACATCTGAATATCTTTATCTAGTCAAAAATTCTCATTAAACAAAGATTTAGAGTTAAAAATGAGATATGAAGCAATCCCACTTCCAGATCTCTGGCAGACATGGCAGACAAGATTTTTAAGATTATTTGCCTTTCCGCATATGGACATAACATCTCTTGAGCAGAAGTTGCATGATTTGGTCTGTTATGGAAAATTGTATGTGGTCTCTGTCAGTTTATCCTCTTTCTCTAATTAGCAGTAGTACTTTTCCACCTTTCACTGATATATTCACAGAATCACAGAATAAAAGATTGATAGGGGTTGGAAGGGACCTCTGGAGATCATCTAGTCTAATCCCCCTGCCAGAGCAGGGTCACCTACAACAGGTTGCACAGGACGGCATCCAGGCAGGTGTTGAGTGTCTCCAGTGTGGGAGACTCCACCACCTCTCTGGGCAGCCTGTTCCAGTGCTCTGCCACCCTCAAAGTAGAGAAGTTCCTCCTCATGTTTAGGTGGAACTTCCTATGTTCAAGTTTGTGCCCGTTACCTCTTGTCCTATCACTGGGCACCACTGAAAAAAAGACTGTTACCACCCACCTGATACCCCCCCTTTCAGTATTTATAAGTATTGATGAGAACCCCCCTCAGTCTACTTTTCTCCAAACTAAAAAGACCAAAGTCCCTCAGCCTTTCCTCATAAGAAAGATGTTCCAGTCCCCTAAACATCTTTCTAGCCCTTTGCTGTGTCATCTCCAGCAGTTCCCTGTCTTTCTTGAAGCGGGGAGCCCAGAACTGGGCACAATACTCCAGATATGGCCTCACGAGGGCAGAATAGAGGGGGAGGATGACCTCTCTCAACCTGCTGGCCACACTCCTCTTGATGCACCCCAGGATGCCATTGGCTTTCTTGCCCACCAGGGCACATTGCTGGCTCATGGTCATCCTGTTGTCCACCAGGACCCCCAGGTCCCTTTCCACAGAGCTGCTCTTCAGCAGGTCAGCACCTAACCTGTACCCATGCATGGGGTTATTCCTCCCCACGTGCAGAACCCTACACTTGCCTTTGTGGAATTTCATAAGGTTTCTCTCCACCCAACTCTCCAGCCTGTCCAGGTCACGCTGAATGGCAGCACAGCCTTCCGGTGTGTCAGCCACCCTCCCAGTTTTGTGTCATCAGCAAACTTGCTGAGGGTACACTCTATCCCTTCATCCAGGTCATTGATGAATATATTGAACAGTACTGACCCCTGGGGAACACCATTAGTTCCAGACCTCCAACTAGACTCTGCGCCACTGATCACAATGCTCTGAGCTCTACCTGTCAGCCAGTGTTCAATCCACCCCACTGTCCATTCATCTAACCCACACTTGCTAAGCTTGCCAGTGAGGATGATGGGGGAGACAGTGTCGAAAGCCTTGCTGAAGTCAAGGTAGACAACATCCACTGTCCTCCCCTCATCTACCCATCCAGTCACGCCATCACAGAAGGCTATCAGATTAGTCAGACATGATTTCCCCTTGGTGAATCCATGTTGACTACTTCTGATAACTTTCTTTTCCTCCAAATGCTTGGAGATGATGCCCAGAACAAGCTGTTCCATCATCTTGTCGAAAGCCTTGCTGAAGTCAAGGTAGACAACATACACTGCCCTCCCCTCATCTACCCATCCAGTCATGCCATCATAGATTATCAGATTGGTCAGGCATAACTTCCCCGTATCAAACTGCATAGTAAAATATTGCATCATTCTTCCTTTTGTCTGGTTTTGTTTTATTTTCTGATTTGCAAGATGTGTGTGTCATGCTAAGAATTCAAAGCTGCTGCTTTTGCATCAGTGACATGAAATGAAAAATTATAAATGAGGCTAATCAAAAATCATTCACAAGTCTTTGCCTTCAGTAAAGAAAAAGGAGCTTTGAATATAATAGTCTGTAGAATCTGACTAATGCTGTCATTTTTCTCCTTTCCAGTAGGGATAAAAAAATATTTTTTGTGGCAGCGGATTACCACAAAAATCTTATTTAAAATATAACTCCTGTGTCATATCAACCTACCCACATTGTTCAGGGTCAGAATGTTGTATCCATTCCCTGATTTAGGATTCTGGGCTTGCTGGGCACTTTCATTGCTCTATCCTGAGCATGTCTGCTAGGACAATCTTGAGATTCTGTTTCCCAAACTTTTACAAAAACCTCTAGGAGAAAAGAAACAACTTGAAACTTCAGCAGGAGTATCAAAAATTCCCCAAGTTAAACTATCTGCGATTTCCAACCATCATATTCAAATCCAAATTACAATCAGTCAGGGGAAAAAAAGCGCTGCTTTAGACAACATGCAGTCTAATATCAGCAGATTCAATGCAAATCACCAGGAAGCACAAGCAAATCTAAGAGCAGATGCTATAGCCAAAGAGATCAGCTTTGCAATTTTGAGTAAAATAAGTTATTCTGCGGTCATTTTGGAAGTGGATGATTGCTTGTTGCCTACACAGTCAGGGAGTGTCTCACACAGAGGTTAGAGAAGGTAAATAAAGGCACGACAAACTAGCCGAGCAAAAGGAAATGAACCAATATAGTCAAGCTTAATTCACACTCAGTATAAAACAATCAGTGCAAAACGCTCAGCCAGGCCCCAGGCTGCAGAAGGAGGGAGACATTTGCGAGATGGCAGCAGAAGAAGGGCGGCTTCTAACTGCAGCAGCTCCGTTACCAAGAAGGATGCTTCTCTGTCCGCAGGGCTGGTGCCCTGGGAAGACAGCAAAGAGATTGCAACAGATGAAGAAGTTGCTCCAATGTCACTGCGTCAAACCACACAGTAAAACATTGCATCGTTCTTCTGGAAAATGCAAAGTTTTGAATACTTAAGAAAACCCATCCAAAAGTAGAAAACTGGGGATGTTTTAGGGAACTTTATGCTCAGCATTATGCTCAACAGCAGCCCTTTTGAGATATAAATTGGGACAGCATAGCAGAATATATTGTAAAAGTTTGGGGATTTTGTGTAGAAGTCAACAACACCTTATCTATATTTGGAGGTAGTTTTCTAGCAACAATATTGCAAACAACCTAAAATTCAGCAGACCATAAGGGTCTGAAAAGGTATTGTAAGGAAAAGTATATGTCAATTGTTTCTCTCCTTTCCCTACCCCCGGTTTTCTATTTGTCTACCTCCAGATCCTTTAAATATTTTTTTTTTTTCTAAAACAATTTGTGGGAGTACATTCAGGTTTATGAATCCAGAATTCATTGCATAATTTATACCCTGAAAAAATGGAAAATGAAGAGCAGAAGCTGTGCAGAAAGGTATTAGGATGGCCTGCGTCAACATGGGATGTTTTCCTCCTTAATTCTTTTATACTTCTTCATTCAATCAGTCCATTTTACATGGCAAGGTATTGGACTTCTATAATATTGCTCAGGAAAGATTATAGAATTCTACAAAAATAAAAAAAAATGTCATAGGAAATCATGCTGCTGCACCAATGCTTCTCAGGGTTTGGGATGATTATTTTTATTCAGAATCTGCGAGACTGTTCTGCAGCCAAGAGACATTATGTTAAGAAATGTTGAAGATGGACATAAATAAGCTAATAGAGCATGCATGTGTGTCACGCTATGTCCTAATACCACAAAATATTATGCCAGAATTAGCTCAACTAGAACAGAAATTCTGTAAGGACGGAAGACAGCACAATGAAGCAGTGTTGTGAAAGTTTGCAGATATCCTTGTACTTATTTCGTGTGAATTAAAGCTGTTAGTCCTTCCCTTTCAGGAACATCTTTTTCCCCGGGGGGGGAAAGAGGCTGTGGACAAGAAACAGACCATCAGTTGTCTAAGTCCTGTAATAGGGGTACTAAGCTGCATTGTTAAAGGCTGCAGTGACTTACTCTCTTCCAGAAGAAAAATATGTGGGATGAATTAAGACACTCCCGTGCTGTAGTGGCTTCCAGGATAGAGCAGTTTCATGTCCTTCATACTCAATACCAAGCTGAAAATTTAGCCTACTGTTTTGTTGCCTTCCTTTAAATTTGTAAGAAAAATTGGATTGTGTTCTTGGTTATTAAAAATCAAAGAAGCAATTTGGGAACCAGATTAAGTGAAGGTTGCCCCAAAACATCAGATTTCTCTCTACATTTACTCTAGATTATTAGGGGAGAGGAGTGAATTTGGCAGTTCATTAACAGGGTCAGTACTATGACAAGGAAGTTGATGGAATCCATAGGCAGAAATAGCCATTGGATAGACGAAAAAAGCTATCAAATTCATATACCTTTAGAAAAACAAAAACCTTTGTTTTCATGAAATACAAGAGGAAATAGTAGGATTTTTTTAATTACAATTATAGTTTTATTATTAATTTTCAAAAAATAAAAGCATTATGAAATACCAGAAAATAAATATGAATAGAACTTGATGTTCACAACATAAATTTGACACTGGAACTGGCATGAAAACAGTTTTCATCTGAAGGAAAGGTTTTGAAATTTCGAAGAGAATTTATGTTAAGTAGGAACAAAAATAAACAAAGGTTTGAAAATTTCAATGAAACAAAAATCTGGAAAAAAAGACAGTGGATTGAATAAACTATTTCATTAAAATAATCTATTTTTTCATTTCATATTATCTTTTTATTTCTAAACGAGAAAAATGTAGAACCAAAAAAAAAAAAAAAACTAGGGAAAAAGAAGACATTGAAATATCACGATTTAAATATAGCTCTCATCTGCCACCTAACAGTTTAGTTTCACATACAACTGAAATTACGTGAATCAGCCCTGGCCTGTATTTTACAGATAAGATTGCATCCTATACCATGAAGTAGAAGTCTGGAATATACTCCTAGTGGAACAACCTTGCATAACTGAAATTACTTCCATAGATGGCACACTGAAATAGAAAAAGAGAAAGATGCCTGTGAAGGCCAGAGGCCATAGAGTTAACTCTTCTGTGAAGAAGCAGAGAATGGAAACCACATCACAGGGAGCAGGAAAGATCCTGCCATTTGATATAACTGTGCTGTAGTCCATTTTTGCTGACAACACTCTACAGCATAAAATTCATTATAAGCTCACCAAAACAGTACAAGCTCAATCTCAGAAATACTCAAACATTACATAAAAGAACTATCCACATTAATGAAATGGGTAAAATTAGATGTGGCCAGAATGTGTAAACAGAAAACACAGAGCAGTGGTGTCATTGATTTTTAGTGATCAAAGCAAAAATTGATGGATTAATGCATTTCAGTCTCAGAAAAAACATTTTCTGAGTCTTTTGTTTAATATAGAATGCTCTAAAATCCAATGTCCACCTCTCTAAAGGGTATTTTATCCCATAGTAATAATTAAAAATGGGTCTCTGCATTGTAAAGAACATCCATTTGAACTTCTCCAACTTGCTTGCTAGCACACTGTCATACGCTATCCCACTCAGCAAGTATGGTAAAAAAAAAATATGAGGTGATCCATTTAGTTCTGCCTGTGTTCAGCCTTGCATGTACAGTGTTAGGATGACATATTTGTGAGGACTGTGGACTATTTTATATCATTTAAGTGAAGAAGTCTTCTAGATATAGTCCAGTATTTTCATCATCCTACACTGTCTGAATTAGGAAAGTGATTCTTTCACCCATATATCCTGTTTCTCTAGCCCTGTTCCCTTTTATAAGCCTGTAAATCATATAAATGAGAGCATGCAAAGGAAACAGTTATTTTTAAGTGATGCTAAATACATTCATTGACAACTCTCATTGGTGTCTCTTTTTCTGTACATCGTTGGTAGATCACAAATAGCACACAGAGTAAGTGATGTGGAAGATGCCTAAAAAAAAAAAGAAAAAAAAAAAGATAAAATTGTGTCTGCCGACTGTAAAAAAATTACTGCATCGCTGATGTATACGTCTAACGTCATATTTTTCAGAGTGCTTTAGGATGCTTGGAGTAGGAAAGGACATCCAAACATAAATATCAGGGGATCCAACAGGCTTCTGGATTTTGGAAGTAAACATTTTCCTTCCTGTTCCTATCAAATTATGCATCCTTCCAACTAACATTCTGTGAGGTTAACTACATACCTATTGAAATAATGGTGTAAGTATTACAAGTAAATTCACAAAGTAACCAGAAGACTGCAGAGTACTTAACTGTGTTCTCTGTGGAGTACTGTATGGGACATCTGGTCCATTTTACATTATCTTCTCCACTAAAGATCAGAAGGAAAAAAAAAAAAAACAGTACATCACTAGAATCTCGGGTCAATACCATATAGAGGTCAATGACAAGAAAAAGAAGCAGTAAAAAAGAATGTAGAAAGACTGAACTAGTATTATTAAAAAGAGTAAAACAGGTAATATTCTTAGAGTAGAAGCTCTTAATTGAAAGTCATCCCAGACGTACTGGAATCTGAGAAAAAATATTTAATTGCTTTTGATGTAATATTTCAGTGGTAAGGAGATATTTAGATAACAGTAAGACTGCAAAAAATGTCTTGGAGACAGCAGGTCATGGAAGAACTTTTGAAGGAATTTGCAATTAAGACCAATTTAATTCTGGGCTGGTTGGGGAAAACCCTGCTGCCATCATCCTTGCTTGAAGCACTACAGGAGCTCACGATGACTGCAGAGTGCCACAAAAGCACTGGCAAACAAACCCAGGATGGACAGGAGACACAACGGCTTTGTGAGTGAGAGTAAAAGAAAACATTAAGTTCGTGTATCATTCTGAATTGAATAGTGCAATGGAGGCTGGGAAGAGCACATATAAGAGAAAGCAGAAGAAAGTACCCTGTAGTAAGTCCTCCAGCTACCTCTTAACGTCCCTGGACAGAGTCCTCCTTTCTGTGTTGAGCTTTTGCTATTTTATTTTCTCCTAGTTTTGACTCTTAAGGTCAGTTTCTCTAACAGTGCAGCCATTCACTCAGCGAAGAAAAAATATCCCCCTGTTCCACTGTCATTTTCATATCCTTCACCTGCTGTCTTCAAAACAGGAGCAAAAATGACTGATTCTACCATGTTCTCACTTGGAACAAGCTTCCATTTTAACTTTCCCTTTACGCATAATATTCCTTCAAAAGCAGCTCAAAAGGCTGTGTGCTGGGTGTGTGCTTTCAATCCTACAAGGGAAGAAAGTAAAAGAGAACTATGGTGGCTTTAGTCATTAAGCTGTATTAGGATCTGAAATAACCATCTGACTGAATGATCCATAGTTTCGACCACAGAAAACAAGAGTGAACAAATCAATGGAAGGTGGAGCTCTCAAAAAAATGCTTCATTCCCAGAGGGAGACTGTTACAATCATTTCTTTCTATCTTCGATTTCACTGGTGTTTTTCCTTCCCAGCTGAAGTGGTGTGTAACTTCATAAGCCATCGCATTCAGATTCGGAAAGCAGAGCTTCAATGTTAATGAGAAAATAAACTAATTTTTTGCCAATTGTCATTTAATGACAGAACAAATTTTATCACAGGAAGAGCTGTGTGAATGACAGAGGACTTTAGTTTGCCAAAAATTTATAGATTTTGAAATATGACTTGGTTCCAGTTGGAAAGGAAACCAAACTTTTCAAATTTGCATCTGAAAAAAAATCCAGGAGAGGTGGGACAGAAAAAGGTATGTTTTTATAGTAATTCAAAAAATTTTATTTCAGTGTTCAGCTTCAAAATGTAAACTTGCTATAAAACAAAACAGGGTTTTATAATGAAGACAGTTTTTCCAAGCAATAACTGAAAAGCTTTCATCAAAAATGTCAAAATGAGTTATTTTGACATTGTTGAAACTTTGTCCCCGCTCTTTTAAAATTAAAGCCCAGCCAAAAATACCTATTTCATTAAATAACTGGATTTCAACAGAATGACATAATATGATGGAATATGGTTCTAAGTCTCTCTCAGCTTGTCGCATAAGTCCAGACTAATAGGATTCTCTAAGTAAATACTGAGAAACTCCTAACAATAGCCCTATATAATTATCTGATTGCCACTTTGAAATTTACCTTCCGTACACATTAAAATCCTTCTTTTAATTTGGAGATTACAAGGTTGAGGGCTGGAAATTTGATATCTATATTGCTCAGTGATTTGAAATGAATATATTAAAGTCTATCTGATTGCATTGTAGCAAGCTCTAGTGGTAACAATGTGAAAAATCAATAAAGCAAAAACATAAATGCAAGATCTAAACAGTGATCTGCATTGTAGCACAATCCAGCAATAATTTAACCCTCCCTGTTGCTACCACATGGAAATGTTGTCTTTTACAAGAGCAGCATTCAAAGCTTAAATTTTCTGGTGGCTCATTTAAAACCAGTATGTTATATGTTAAATATAAATATGAGTATGTTAAATCTATGTTAAGATTTGCACTTACCTCACCTGTGGTACATTTTTAGGAATTACACATAATCCTAAATTTCATCAAGCAAAAGTCTATATATAAACATGCATAACATATAAAAAATACCACTTTACAATTACTTGTGCAGTGGAGTCTTTTTAAACGTCAGCTTTTAATGTATTTTGATTTATGAGTTCCGATCACTTGGTTCCAGCTAAATGAGCAGTCATCCTCCTATAAGAAGCCTGCTGGCTTTTCCTCCCTGTCCTTGTATATGTGCAGATAGGAAGCATCTCCCCATAACTGTGGCAAATTTTTGAAATTATATTGCATTTCAACACTGAAACTCGAGGAATGACTTTTTCTCCCTGCTACATCTTTTGTTCCCATTTCCGCACAGAACATACTCCACAAGCAGTTACTGACAGAGATGTTCTCTTCACAACACTATTCCTCCTAGTGGGGTGTATCCACTGCTGCAGTGAAATGAGTTTTTCCTATGCATTGATGGTTTTAGAGAAAGTGGCTCCAGAGTGCAGATGCATTGGGTATGACTTTGTGACCCTACATAGCTGAACATATCGACACGTGCCATAGCAGTCATATAACTGAGCTGCTGCAGGGAACTTCAGTCTCCCTCTGGCCTGCTTACAGAGGTTTCCTTGTGATGTTAGCCACAGAAGGAGCTAACAGAGGAAAAGAGTTGCAGTATTGACTTGGGTTTGATGTATGATGTGAACAGAGAACCTTGCGGTGCCTTATTCCTCAGTACAGTGAGATAGAGGGAACGGTCCTTCATTGTACTGCAGTGCTCCAAGGGAGGGGACTCAGACACCTGGGTATTAACAGGGACCCCTCTAAGGCACCCAACAGCAAATCCTATTAAAAAAAATGTAATTTAGCCCTTGTATCAGATGGCAGAGGGGAGGATGGTACTTGACCCTGGCTTGGTTGGGATTCAAGAGGAAGTCCAAGGATTGACATTTTGAACTTAGGTGCCACTCTTGATACCCTGGTACATGTATAGGTCTGTCTATACAGGTTTGCATCTTCATATAAAGTGCATGTTTTCTTTAATATATCTGCTACCATCCTTCAGAGGACATGAGGATGACAGGCCTTAGTACATATATATCACTAGGACCTAGCTTCTGAAAGCAAGTAGTTCTGAGATGGCTGAAATAGGGTTGAACATGGAGAAGAGAGGTCATAGAGGGCATAGCAGACAGAAGACATAGTGGAAAAGGTTTCAGCAACACAGAGTACCACAGCTGAAAATTGAAGCTGAACGCTTTGTTTCCAGGACCACTACATAACTAAGTTCCTTGAAGCAATGGAAGACCCAGCTACTTTGTCCAACAGCTGTGTTGCATTCCTGCTCTCATTAGAGCCTTTTGTTGGTTTTGTCAGAAAAAAAATCCTTCAGTCTTCCCTGCCTAAAGCCTGCTTTTCCCTCTTGTAGATGTTCAGCAAAAGGATTCACTGGCACAACAGACCTGAGCACACCTGGTACCTGGTGCATCCAGCTGGGAAAATTCACTGAAGAGATAAGGGAGAGAAATTCATGGGTGGGGAAACACGCAGGAGGGGTGCTTGGGAACCCTTTATCTATAATTTAGCTCTATTTCACATTCCTTGATGTTTATTTATTATCTGTGTTTGTCTACGTATATATCATAATCTAGCTCTTGGTATCATTAGACTTTGGAATTCTCTCAAATGAAAAGTTCTTTAAGAGAAAAGAGTAGAGTTTGGGGGTGTTGATTGATGGTACTCCCTCTCCCTCCAGGTCTGTAAAATGTTTCGTGAAACTGTTTTGTGGTTGTCTCAGAACTAAAGCTACATAGGACTGTTCGTAAAAGCTCCATCAGTACCTCCTGGAAATTATGTTTCATAGGCTTTTGTGCTCACTTGTGCTCACTTATGCTCACCAGAGTCTTCTGCTGCACTACATTTCACAAGACAGCTTGAACTGGTTCACATCATAATTTTTGAAGATGGAGGTGCTGTAGAAGGGATGCTTTCCGTTTTTCAACTGACCTATACCCACACACACACACTTGCAAAAATAAACCCAAACCTGCCAAATAAAAAACGTGAAGCAGCCACACTACAAATATCAAACAGCAAATCTTTGGCAGCATTTTAGCATGATGATCCTTTCTTTTTTCTTTTTTTTTTTTAATTTCTTCCATTTTTTTAAATGGAAAGCTCAACATTTCTCATGCAGAATAAACACTTTTAGCCATCTATGGCATTTCGGTTTAATTTAAATAATCTAGGCAGATATATTGCAGCCAAAAATATTGGCATCAAAAGAGAACCTGATGCTGTTTCAGTCAAGAACAAAGGCAAGGTAAGTTAAATTATTGTCTTGGGCTGCATATTGGAACAACTGTTGAATTACTCGAGTTTTAACATTTATTTAGAAAAGAAATTTGTTTGTGTGTGGATGGTGATCTCTTCAAATTTAAAGTTTAAAAAGGCCACTCTATATTTTAATGTAAAAAAATGTATGAAAGATAACAAACATTTACATGTTTAATGGGTTAGGAAAAGTTAGCAAAGACCACATTAAATTGAAGAATAGGCATTAAGGAATTGAGAAGTGTCATTTGCTGTGCTTTAGAGCAGGAAAAGTTGCTCAACATTTTGTAATCTTGCTGATTGCCTTTGTCAAATTCTTCTGGGGAAACAATTAGTATAATTTCACCTTCTGTATATCTTATCACATAATACCCTAACTGTTTTGAAAACAATTCATGGAGGTGAGATGGATTTCAGTCAGAGGACATGGTCAACTTCTTCATCTTACTTGCATCAAAATTCTTGTTTCACTGGCATGAAGATAATTCTGTTCTGTATTCAATACCATTGCAAGCAATATATTCTATTAAACTAAACTATAACACTAACTTGCAAATAAGTAAAAATGAAATAAAATCTTCAGTAGGTCTTCTGAAACATGAAATTAGGACTAGCTCCTTGAAGTAACATTTGAGCATGCGATTTATAATTCAGTTGGCTCCCAGCATCTTCCTTAGGAGAAAAATAGTGAGTTCACACTATGATGAAGAAAAAATTTATTCTAGAAAAGCTTAAGATATCTTTTGCTCCATAGCCCATTATTGTCAACAAGCTTAACAGTCAGTTTTTCCTTTTTCCCAATATGGCCACTCTCTTGGTAATCCAATTAAGCAAACAGCAGGGCTAAGATATGGGAATAGTCATCGTTTCTCTCCAGCAGATTTCAAGATTACTGTTTTTTAATTAAAAAACCCCACATGAATATTTAAGTCAAATCCAGTGCCCAGAAAGCACTGAAATAGTAATCAAAATTTTCTTGACTGTTTCTGTTCATCAAAAACTGCGGTTTTGTGAATAACATTATTTTGGAAAGGCCTTTTTTGGTATAGAAATTGTTTTTTGGAAAAACAAACTTCTGCTAAGGATTTCTATCAAACACTTGTTTCTTTCAATAAAATGTCAGCTGTAAGTGACCCTCAACAAAACACAACAGACGAAAAGATCTCAGAGACTGGTGTCTTGCTATGATAGATGATGCCTTATTATGGATGATTTCACTCTATATACTCAATAGCTTATTTTAAGCCAGTTAATTGGAATCTTTTGCAATGACTATTACTATAAAATACTGATTATTATTATTGCCATGAACAGAAGAAAACGCGTGTTTTTTCAATGTTTAAAAAAGCTAAGTTCCTCCCATCTAAAAGCCAGTCCTTTGGTGGCAATATCCTTACCAGTCTCAAAGTCAAGAACAAATTATTTCAAATTCACAAGTCTTATTATGCCTATGGAAATGGAGCTCCACCAGTTCCATCAAAAAAAAAATCCCTGCAGTCACTCCAGTTTCCAAAGAAAGCATCCTGGGGAGCAGGGGCCACCAGATGTGACGGTTCTGTCAGGGTTTTGTCCAGAGAAGGATGCTCTCATTAGTGAGGGACAGATTCCACCCTTTTGCTGACCTTGGTCACCATGAAGAAAATGACCTCTGGAATAACAAGATTGAAGTACATAAAGGAAAAATAAGGTGAAAGTGTTTGCATCAACATATTTCATACTTAAGGAAACCAAGCAATGAGTTATATAAAAGATGCAAGGAATAGGAGACAACAGCTTTACTGTCTCAAAGTCCTTCAGGGTGTTTGCTTATGACCATGCAAGACGGTAGCCTAAATGTGAGGTCATGGATGAGTAGTTTTAGCCCTGTCATTATGACCTGGAAAATCTCATCTGCTTGAGTCAAAGTCTTTAAACACACTAAGGAGGAAAGAAAAAGTATGTTGTTCCATAATCTGCTACCACCTACTGGGAATACCTTTGTGTATTGCCAGACTATGATACCAGAAAAGAAAATCTTTTAAGGCTCTTTTACCTAACTTAATTTTCTCCTCAGTTATTGTCTTATAAATCAGGATTTATTATGGGGCATCTCATCTACAGAAATGCTAAAAATAAGAGCCAGACTTTAAAAAGTATTTCTGACAGCCTTAGAATGACAGACAGGGACAGTTATTGGAATGAGGCTTTTTGCTCATCCCTTCACCTCCTTTGTCACTGCAGAAGTCTGTGTTATAATCCACTCGTTGTGTAGACCTCCAGCCACCACAGCCCCCACCTGGACTGTTCCAGACAACAGATTTCCAGCGTTTTCCTAACGAGTTTACTCCTCCTGCAACTAGTCAGATGTTTTCCTCTCTTCAAGCACTCTTTCTGCCTGTTTCTTTTTATCTTCTCTAGCTTTACTGTTTTTTTTTACCTGCATTGTTATCTATAAGTTTTTTCCTTTATGCTTCAACTACCAGTAGGGATATATGCATGTGTGCATACTCATTCTATGCATGTTTATAGCTATATACAAGTGTGTATAAACAGGTAGAGTTGAAAGACAGAAATGGCATGGTAGGGAGAGAAGCAAATATCCCTGTCCAAGCTATACAGTCAATATATAACAATTCAGATGAGCAAATTTAATTTATAGGTTAAATTCCAACTTTGTTAAGGGAATCTGAAATATTCATAAACTTGGTGCAAAAAAAGCTTAAAAAAAGGGGGGAAGGAGGTCCCAGTGCTATGATTTGTTTGTTATCATTTATTTTCTATGAATACCATAACCTCACAGCCGCTTACTGAAATCAGCAAGTCTATTGTTGCCTAAGTAATATGCACTCAGATTAGGTGAAGAGGGCACAGTCCGGATCTCATTTAATCTTCAGCATAATTGATGTATTACTTTTACAAAATCTTTATGTTCTATTTTCACATCCTATCCACATGGACACTGAAAGTACAAATCAGACTTTAAAAATTAAAGCCTGTGACAAAATACAATAATTATTATTATTATTATTATTACTACTATTACCATTATTAAATTCAGCTGTTTTCTGTTGGGTCTAATTAAAAAAAAATGCATCATTACTATTTCTACTATGCTCACAGAGAAAAAAATAAGTAAATATGATTTACTCTGACAAGTCCTAGCAACATTTTTTAGCCATCTAATGTGGTGGAGTGACATGCTAGCAGGTGCGAAGAATAGGATATATATACTTGTGACACGTCCTTGTTTGCCACACACCCTGTGGGAATTAATAGACATAGACCATATCCCTTGTTCACATCATTCAGTTTAAACTCCACATGAATGAACTAATGACTGATTAATTAATTGTCAATGATTAATGAAATGGTGATTGTAATTAATATTTAGTTGTCTCCTGTGATATTTTTTTCAGCTTTCTAACAAAGCGAAGCCCAATATAACTTCAGGTACCTTTCGCAAAGTTAAAAATACAATTGAATAAAAAGAAGCCCAGCAGCTGCTCCCCACTGAACAGTAATGAGCACATTAAAAATTAAGCTAAGCAATACTCCATTCCTGATATAAATATCAGTCATCTTCATCTCGCTTCCTCCCCCAAAACCCACTAAACAAGCAGGCCTTGCTGCAAACAGTGACATGAAATCCCATCAGATTAAAATACAGAGAAAAAATCAAACTTTTAAAGCCTAATTAACAAAAAGGCAACATGAAAACATGTTTTTCTTTTCAAAAGACAAGACAAAGAAGCCATGTGCTACAATGGCACTTAGCATTGACTCTTTTATTTAATAAATCTACCTAAAAGATGAGCTGGGTTTTGCCTTCCCCAGGGCATCAAGGGGGCCAAAATGTCCCTGCTGGGTCCAAGCACCAATGAACGAGGGATCTTGTCTATGCCACCGGTGACCCACTATGCCATCCAGTTTGTCTTGCATTGTCCAGGGATGCTGAATCTGGCGGAGCCGAGCCAGGAGCCAAGCCTGGGTGGTACCCGCTCTGCCCTGCTTTTGTGGCCTCAGCCTTTGCATCCCCAGCAAACTCATGCACCCCGTCCTCCTCCTCCCACCAGCCTCCTTCCCTCATCGCCACCGTGCCCTTGCTCCACACTTGCTGCCCCCTCTGAGCTGATCTCTGCCACCACATCAGGGTACTGTCACCATTTCGCTCTGCTGGTGCCACAGCCGACATGCAAAGTCCCACCTTGTGCTGACACATATTATTTCCATCAAGAGATTCTAATTATTTATCTGGAAACATTGTGAAACATTTTCCTCAGTTTAGCTATTTCATTATTGTGGCTGTAACCCTTTGGTCCTTATACTTAAAGCCTGTCATTCTTCAAAATGGGGAAAAGACCTTAAGTTCTTCATATGACATTCGGTTTCCTTGATGATGCCTATTGTTCCTTGGTTTTCACAGCTGTCCCCAGTGCCCTGTGCTTTGCACTGATGTCTGTTATACACCATTTATCTCAGTTAATCACTGCATATAAACCAAACTAGTTCAAATGCTGCGTTTAAAGGAGAGTCTAGTGGTGCTAATTGTATGCTAATTACTCTCAGGTATCTGCTAGGAGATTATCACCATTTGGGGACTTGCTTATTGCTCTTCCTGGGATAAGGGGTGTATGTTAAATACCAAGGTGGTTTATTGATATCCTAAAAACCAATCTGTCAAAGAGAATGTTACACTCATATCAGGTAACAGCAATATAAAAAACAAAAAAAGTTAACAAAATAAAGTTTTCTTGTGTCAATTTCCTTACAAGTCATTTCATCCAGTTTTATCCTTTCTAAAATTAAAAGCTTGTTACTAATAATGTTTGGGGGGTTTGCATCATGTCTATTTCAAGTGTGCAGAAGAGGTTTTGTCACAATCAAAATAAGTGGATTGTACAAGCTTTCTTTCAGTTTATGTCTAAAATCTTCATGGATCATACCATAAAGTTGATATACAACGAATCTTATTCTATAAAGGTTCGTGTGGAGTATTTTTGAGATTAGGAACTTTCTCAAAGTTCCTCGTTTCTGTCGGTATTGGGGAAGAGTTAGCTGACAGAACCAGACATGATTAGTTTTTTGTCAATACGGATCTTAACAAGATTCCCAAATGGAGCTAAAGGTTTGTCTTTGTTACACAAGTCTAATTTTTCCCTTGTGAAAGTTTCATACTGTAATGCAGGCAAGGTAATAGCTTTTTCAAACATTTCTTCTATTACAGTTGCATACTAGCCATCTCTTCCCTGGACGTTGTGTCTGTAATATGCTAATAAAATTCTAGTCAGTCAAAAATCAGTACTTGATAGTTCCAGTAACACATTTTCTGTTAAATAATCAGCAGATAAAGTACAGAAACAGTCTTGTCAGCAGGCTTTCCTTTTTCTGGCTGAGTGCCAGGTTAGAGTCATACTCCATCCTGTTTAGCCTCAAGTAAAGGTACACACAATGAAGAACAGTACAGAGAAAGTCCACAAGAATGGTAAAAATGCAGAAAAGTTTAGGTGCAAGAAAGGACATTGATTCTTCAGGCAGGATATAATGGCTATGATAAAAGTCTATGAAATTATGTCAGACGTGGTGGAAGCAAGGACAGAATGATTGTTCACTGTGTCACATAACACCATAAAACCACAGATCTGGAAAGGGTTGAAAGAAATGCTCAGGAAGCAGCTTCAAAATAAAAGGAGGTGTTTATCAACCTGTCATGCTATCGCACTATTGAACTCATTGCTATCAGGCATGTGGGAGGTCCATGTTCATCCAGATTCAAATAGCAACTAGACAAATTCATGGGAGAAAAATCTTTGAGAGATTATTAAACGTGTGACTTTTCTGTTTCAGAAAGTCCTCCAGACGGATTTCTTGGCCAGGAACAAACATCCTGGGTGATGGGAGACTGGGCTACATACAGGTCCTTTGGGTTAATCTGCACAGCTGTTCTTGTGAGAAACATCACTTCTGTCCCAGTGGCAATGCAGAGTCTGATAAAGTACACAAGGGCAGAACCATCTTTCATGTATGGGCATCCTTGATCACCTCCTTGTGACAGTCAGGGCACCACTGTCTCAGAGTAACCACAATCAGATGTAAAACATTAAAGTCACAGAACAAATACCAGCCACAAAAAAAGACTGAAATAAACTCTCCTGCCCATGCAGCATCAATGCCTGAACAGGAGGAATACGAGGCTAACCTATCACATAAGCTAGAGAGCTTCATAAACTGGAGATGAGCAACAGACATTGTGTGACAGGTTATACACAGCCTGTGGGAAAAGGCCTCGAGACATGGGTTTGCTTAGACCAGAAAAGAGAAGACTCTGGCGAGCACAAGGATCTTCCAGCCTCTGAAAAAGTTGCCAATGAAAGGTGGTTGAGCCCTACCTCCTCACACCCAGTGGGAGTAGAACATGGTGAAATTGTCTTTTCTGTGCATTAGTGCAAGGCCTGGTTGCAGGAGAGTATTTTCTGGTTTTAGGAGGATTTCTGTAACGATGAGGTAAATAGAGAGATATTTGTTCCTCCTTCAGTATCTTTCTGCTCTACTTCTTGCAAGAAAGTGCCCTCGGGAGTCTGTGGATAGAAGGCAGCTGCAATCACTATGCAAAACAGTCCATGCCAGAGAACGGTCGTTGTGAACTCAACACAATCGCATATGCATTCGGTCTGGATCCCCAGGTGCAGCCATGGTCCTCCATGTACAGCTGAGCCAGGAGCGTTCCAGTGAATACAGTAAATTAGCTGGCACTCTTGGTCTGTAAATCAAGACTGGATCTGATATTAACCTGCAGAAGGCAGACAAATAATTCCTTCACAGGCAGTACCAGGGAAAGCCATACAGTCTCTGTTTGGCTGCCATCTATATAATTGTAGCAGTTCCTATTTATTTTTAAAACCTATGAAAAGCCAGCCTTTTGGAACCTGAGTACACAAGATGGACCCTTTTCCCAGCAGTTATATTGCTTGATTAGCAGAATGGAATCCTCTTTAATTTCACTTGATACTCTATAAACTAATAATGAAGCTCTTCTTGAATCGCTAGATATTGAGTGACACAGAAAGTCATAATACTCACCATGGGACCAATATTTTTTTCATTTAGGTAAATGTTCCAGCTGATATAAACAATATCTGATTTTCCAGGGGAAAGTCAGTATTCTGCTCAAGAGAAATGAACTCAGACTGGGAGATGTGCAGAAAAGGTTACAACCATAAACATAGGGAAGAGAATCTGTCCTCAAATACAGAAACTTTGCATTTTGAAAGAACATGATGGCACACCACAATGTATCAGGATGATGAATACAAGGAATAAAAAGAATTGTTTGCCTAAATAGGACAAACTACGTGGCAGCTTTATGATACTTATTTTCAACAATATGCTAGCAGCATTAATGAAATATGTAGAAAGTGTTGTCCATATAAGGAGTCAGAAAAAATGAGAGTGCAACATATCCATTGAAGGAGTTTAAGCTTATTTGTACAAACAGTTGCAAGATATATATTTATTATGGGTGAATTTTAAGCAATAAGAGAAATACTTTTATGGGTTTCTGTTCTTTAAGGACTTAACAGAGGGGAAAGGACTTTGTACACAGACAAAAATGTATTTTGAGAGAGTAACTTTGATAGCAATGAGGTATTTGCATCAGCAGTGCCAAGGACTACATCTGAACCTGTTTCCCAGGGAGACAGGATGTTTTCCAAGAAGAATATCATCACACCTTGAAATAGCAATAGACTCCCCTCACAGAGTAAGACAGAACAGCCAAGAACAGCTTGACCTTTATGGGGGTTGTTAGGTGGTAGGGCTGTATTTATTTACTTACTTGCTCTTAGTTGCGTAACTGCAAGCGTGGTCCCTCATTTGCAGAACTTTTCATAGCGCCCAAATCACGGGTACATAACATCTGTTTGCCTTCAGACTTCAGCTATAAACTCCATCAAAGACTTATTTTCTGGTAACAAAAGTGATTTGGTTTTTGTAGCTGTTCTTTAAGGGGACCAAGCCTCCCTGGTTGACAGCAGGCAGCAAAAGCCTCAAGTGCTTGTTCGTGTGACTGCTGAGGGCAACATAGACTTTGCATCTCTCTCCTAATGGGGTGCCTATGAGGTGAGGGACCTCACAAAAGCAGGTAACACTCAGAGTAAGGTGAACGGAGCACAGCATCTTTATATATCCTTGGCAAAATTAATCTCTGAAACTCCAAGGAGTTATAACTGGGTCTAGCTAAATTACATGTCTTTCTTTTATGTACTTGTATATCAGATAAAAGGACAATAATGTGTTGAAAACTAAGAAGAACTTACCATGAACTGCATCCACTTTAAACTGTGCGTAAAATGGGACAGGGTAGAGGCTACAAATTGCATTAGTGTTTTCAGCCTCCTCCAGCATTACCAAATGTGAAGACATAGGGCTGAGTAGCAGGAAAAAAGAGAGGGGGCAGGGTTATCCTAAAAAATTGTGGATTTAAAAAGGAACAGGGGCTCTGGGGCAAAGCAAGTACAGTGAAACGAAGGAGGCTACTCAGTCCCTCCGTTCCAGGACAAAATGTGCTCTGTTCCTCCCGGAAAGAAATTTTTCTGACCTGGTTTAAAAATTCCCAGGGCAGGAGGTTCGGCATCTTCTGCAGGGAGTCTATTTCAAGGTTTCACCTGCTTAACAGATAAAAAGCTTTTTCTAGTCTGTAACTCACTTCGTGGTTGAAACAGAGAAGCAGGAACAGCATGAGAAGATGGATTCAGTGACACGATCTGAGCTTTTGTATGGACAGGATTTGAGATGTGAGACATCCGAAATGGGTGAATTACTCAGAGTGAGAGCAAAGTGAACTGATTTCTTCTTGTCCTCTCCCTCTTATATGCACCCCCAAAGTCCACATTTCCTTCATGAATTATGCGACAGTCCCCTTAAGAATGTGAAAGTGACCACATGGGGTCAGACCAGAGCTCCTTCCAGTCTTTATTCTCTCCACTTCACCTGCAGCACATACCTTACAAAGAATATAGGACTGACAAGCACATACTGACATTTTCCCCAAGGTATTATTTCATTTTCGCTAATCTGTGTTTTACTGAACAAGGGTTTGAACTTGTGTTTTTATAGTCAGTGATGCATTTTTCTTCTATTAATTTGACTAACTGCTTTCAGGCTGCCTGCATAACATCCTTGTAACAACGAGTTTCATGGTTTCACTGCCAAGTGAGTCAATAAACATCTCCATTTTTGTTCTGATCATGCTACCTCCTTCTTGCTTACCTCTTCCTCTTCCCTACAGAAGACCTGCAGCTCCAGGAGGTTGGCAGAAGAGAAAAGCAGAGTCAGATCTGAAATGGGGGGGGGGGTGTCTGTCTGTTTTCTTATGCTGAGCTATCCTACACAGAAACAGTATTTCTCTTTTAATGCCACTTGTTCATATAAAAATTTCCATTGGCCACTTCTTTACAAATAGGGGTATTTCTAACATGATAAGATATGGTTCTGGGGATGTATGACTAGGATATTTGCATTCTTCACCTTAAAAACACAAAGAAAACATCTTTGTCCTTGCTGGCAGTGTAAGTCACAACTTCATAGTTTGAAAAGGCAAGAGTGTATCTGAGAGTCTCATGGCCTTGAATTGAGCCTTTTAACCCTGTTTAGTCTGGCATTGCTGCAATCCACGCCCATAGTTTGTGGAAACTGGCATGTGAATCTCTACTTACAAACCCGAAGGGGTAGAGCTAAGAGCATACACCATGCTGCTGTGATTAATGGATGGACAAAGTTGTGACTGATCCCTCACAACTTGGCCCAAAGTGCGTCTCAAGAAATACCAGGTTTAGAGGGCATGATGATTCATTGCCTAGGAGGTCAATAAGACTTGTCTAAATACAGAGTAATAAGTTGTGCCTATTAGGCTACCAGGCCATGGTGGAAAACTACCTGCACATCCAAGTTCACCACTGGATGTGGTTCACCATCACCAAAGCGGTTCAGTCAGGCACCCAGATATCTTGCTATTGGCTATAGCAGCAGCTGAATGGTAGGGAACTCACTTAAGAAGCCAATGTTTTTGTTATTTTTTTCCTTTTCGGAAACAGAACTTGTGTGTGCATCTAAAACAGTGTGAGTTTTGTTCTTTCTATTTGCAGAAGAAACCAAGATTTTTGTAATCTCTTTTGCTGCAATCTCATTGGAAACCTGAACTCATGAGTAATTTAAAATTAAAATTGCATCTCCTATACCGTAAGTCTTTCTCTTTATGTACTTTATGACCCCACCCAGGATCAAGCCTGCTATGTGCAAGAAATAAAGTGAAACGTAATAAAATCATGTAATTATCTCAAAAGTTTTAAAAATCAGAGTAACACAGAGTTACAGATTGCTCATAATTCCCTTGAAATTTTCTATAAACAATAAAAATTCACAGAACTAACTTTATGAGCTTGAATTCTTCTTGAAATACTAGACTATTATAGTACCTATTGTTATTTATAATTAACAATGCTCTCATGTTAAGTAACACTTTCCTGCTGTAATATATACATCGCTCATTCCACTACTTCTGCTCCAAGGCACAAGCATGTACTTAGCCTTACCTGTTGGAGACATTGTGCTACTTTCAGGCTTTTCAAAATTAAAGTGATACCATAAAACATATTCAAGCTTATCAGTCATCTTCAGTGACATCAGGAAAAAAAATCAGTTTCTGGACCATAAAAGACTTTCTAAAAAAGCATCGCACAAATCTCATTAAATTTGAAGGGAATTAAGCGCCTTGATTTTTTTTGAAATCCAGCTATGAGTCAGTGCTTTGTGAAAGTCATTGCTGAATACTTTCTGCAGATTGAAGTTGTTCTGAGATTGTTCATTCAGTCCATTTGCTTCTCAAAGCCTCTGAGTGCTCATTTAAATTAGAATAAACTAAGTGAAGAGCACACTCCTAGTACAAATTATCAGCAAAATGATTACAATCTTTTCAAGATTTGCAAATATTTTTGAGATTAGCAAGAAGATGGCCAGTTACTACTGCAGATAATGGGACTGCACACTTATCATCAAAACAACTTATTTCATGAGTTGTTTGATTGTCACTCTTTTCTTTTAATAAATAAACATGGATACATAAGTGTATATTTACCAAAGATGTATAAGTGCTAATCTAAATTCCCAGTAAATCTAGAATTTAAATTCACATTTAGATTAGTGAATTTCTACTCTTCTGTAAGGACAATTGCACTGCTGTCAAAGTAATATTTAATATCTGTATTTGCTCCTGTGTTACCAACAGAATACAAAGTCACCACTTCAAAATAATGGTTGAGGAGTCTTTTCTGAAAATGTCTTTCATTTTTTTTCAATGAAAAATTGTTTTTTTTACCACTGCCATAGATACCAAGCAATCTACCAGAAAGTAATTTTGACCATCACAGACAGAAACCAGTTCAGGACAGTCTTGAGTGAATAAGTGTAGAAAAGGCTGAACATATATCTAACAGCTAAATGCTGTTTAGAGAATTGTTATTCTGATGGAATGCATATCCTTGGGGTGTACATTTTCACCACAAATGAGGGATGTTAATTTGCAGTGTTTACGGTATCAGTGGATTATTCTTTCTCCTGATGCTCTAGTCATTTAATAGACCAAGCATTTTTGGTCATCATTAAGCCTAGCACTCCTGACAATTCAAAGTTATTAAAAAAATGCGAATGCTGGGCCTCTTGGTGTCATGTTCTGAGAAACCTGAGAAACTTAGTTCTGAGAAACTACAGAATCCAGTGGCATCCCTCATTTTAACTGCAGAAGACAGGACAGGCTAGTGCATTCTCAAAGGGACAATTTCTGAGAGTAACTGTCTTGTAACTGAGGAGGTAGTAGTACGCGATCTGTAACACTTTCTTATTAGGAATCTGGAGAATATTTCTTGTACCCAGGACAGGTATTCCATATGGGAAGCAGGAAAGGAATGTTCCACAGGAGAAGCAGAGGACTGAGAGTTGGCCTCATGCAAAGCTACATTAGAGTAACTGTTGTTTCTTGTTTGAGGTTGCTCTGGTACAAGAAAAAGCTGTAAATGTTGCTCTAAGTGTGTATTACTGTTGCCACTACTACCCAGGGGAAGAGGGTGGAGAATAATGAAAACTATTTAAAATAACAGACTTTTTTCCTGTTGAATAAAAAAGGGAGGAAATCTGAAACAAGTGAGCATCAGCAGGTCTTATTGGTCCTTTCTCTGTTTCAAGTACACCTTCTTGAGATCCTGATATTTCTGGAGGCACAGCTGGCCTCTGAGCAAGTACCAGTGAAGGTGAAGAGAGCAGTTCTGTCCCCAGGAACTCATTGTCATTCAGAGGAATTGCTCCATGCAAGATAACACCACTGCTGTTTAATGCAGGCTGTAATTCTGTATTCTTAATGTGGTACTTCTTTAAAGAAGGTACGCCTTTAAAGTAATAAGAGCAAGTTTGATGTAAGGAATACACCACCATGGACAAGGAGGGTAGTTATCTGCACTGAGAAGTTCTGCATTCCCCTAACTACTGTGATTCCCTACAGGCCTCTGAACATTTATAAATCAGGGGTCTTCCTCTCCCTGTCAGGGCCAGCGTAGCCAAGGGAAGATTCATAAAATACTCCAGTGCCCCCAGTGCATGTGTGTGTGTCTGTGTATGCGTGCATGTGGAGGGGGTGGTTTCCTTCGCTGTCCCTCGAGAGAGCACAATTCTGCCAGCAGTGTGTTATGACATCTGTTTTTACAAACTCAATAATGTTCAGCATGCTGAGAAGCTGGGGCAGTTTTGATGGATGAACCCACTACAACAGCACGATAACATTCTGTGAGCATGCACAAGGGATTAAGCAAGACACCAGCCCACTTCGGCGAGGTCAGGCTGTGCTCAGAATCTGAAAGGATGTAATATTAATGTCTATCTAATTGGTGAATTTGTCAATGCAGTGTTGCCATTAAACAGCCAGCCATCTGGACCCTGAGGTTTATGTGATCACAGCTGATTGTCAAAACAATGGCATTTCACTGACCTTAAGAAATTTAATTAAAATGTTGTATTGCTTTCCATGCGGTAAAGGTACACAAACTGTTAGCTAAGAATGAGGTTGCTGCAAGGGCTGCTCCTTCTGTTTCCCAAGTCTACAGTGTAAAATCATTTTTGCATAGGCACATATTCCTGGTAAGTCTAAAATAACATGTGCAACTGCACTGACGCTTTGAGCAGGTCACGTTTCCTTGCTGTGTGTTCTAATGATTCAGCAACAACCAGAAGAGATTGTTCCAGAAAATAGTACTCTGCAATTCCATTCATCTCTTTTTAACTTAATAGCTTATTTAGTACGTTCATTGTTCAATTTACAGCTCAGAAGCTGTTGTAGTAGTCCCGCGTTTTGGAAGTAAATATTTCCAAGGGTAAAAGCAATTCTGAATACTAACACAGATTTGATTTATCCTCAGTCAATTAGTGAGAACCCTGACTAGTCAGAGTGGCACAGTCTCAGAAGAACACCTCCACCTACAGGATGAACTGGTAGCAGTGTGGGGGCTTGTTGCTTACTATGCCAATATTTCTTCCTGTGTTTCTGACCTCCAGCACAACTGTTATGCCTTTCCCTAAATGAAAGGAAGAGTGACAAAGAGAAAAGGCTGCTAAAGACCTGCCACAGTTTCAGCCCCTGTGCTCAGAGCAGCCCCACTCCTCTGTATGAGAGCATATTCCCAGTAGGGTAGGAAGAAATAGGAAATGCAGCAATGGTGTGGTCCTTTCCTGGGTGCAAAGAGAGGGCTCTACCAGCAACACCTATGCGCACACCTGAAACCAGTGGCATCTTCTTGCCAGCCCTGTGGATATATGTCTTAGGCTTCTCAACTCCATGCCGTGCTCTGTCCAGGTCAGTAACTTTCAGTCTACTATTATTTAAACTGGTATTTTAGAGGCCATGGTAAAAGCTGGAAGAAAAAGAGCTCTCCTTTTTCAATCGCAGGCCCCCTAGGGACATAGAAACACAGGACATAAGAGATTTCTTGGGTGACCGAGGTTCCCGCTTCATATTGCATAGCTGTTTTCATAAATGTGTCAAACACCGTCTCAAAACAAGTATTTCTCCTAGCCAGACTGAGAGATTGTTTGAGAACTTCAGTGTTCTCGTGATCATGAACCTTCTTCTAATTTCCATCTTAAATTTATTCACGGCCAGCTCATTCCCATTTGTTCTCGTGCCAACATTGCCTTTTAGTTTAAACAGCTCTTCCCTAGTGTTTACCCTCCCCATGAATTTATAGAAAGTAATCACATTCTCTCTCAACTTTCATTTTGCTAGAATGAAACCCAGTTTTTCAAATCTTTCATAAAATACACTCACCGTTCCCCTGGACACGTTTTCTCATCTGCTGCTTTTACACTGTGTGTTCTCCTTTCTTGACTGGGGTCAGCCAGGATGCAAGCAGTATTCCAGACTATGTCTAGCAGATGCCCTAAAGAATGATGATGGTACTGCCTTTCTTTGCTAGAAATCTTCCATGTAAGATGCTGTTTTCCTTTCTCATGACAGCTTCACACATCCATTTCCTCATCATGCTGTGGGCAGCTGGAACACAAACACATTTGCTGTGGTCTAGTTTGCTTCTATGGAGGAGTCTGCAGCTCTTCGCAGCTTTTAGCAGATCTCCAGTGCTTCACCTTGCTCTTTTTACAGTTGGATTGCCTTTATTCCAGTCTTCAAAGCCATTCAGACCTTTTTATATGTTATGCTATTTTTCCTTTTTTTTTTTTTTTTTTGCCAGAGAGCATGGTCCTCATTAATTATATGAGCACATTCCCCTGTTTGTGTGAAGGGCAGTAACGGATATAAGAGGAGCTCCTGTAGTTCTGTTACACCTTATTTCCATTTACCTGTTGTCTCTTCCCTTTGAGCCCTCTTCTTGCACAACTTACGCCTTCACTAATAATTTTTCACACAATATCACATCACCTGTTTTACTGAAGTTCAGATAAATAAGATATACTCCATCTAGAAAGTCAGGGGTTTAGTAAATTAAAGATTTAGGATTAATTTACAATTTATCTTTGTTAGCCATTTTATTCCATTTTACTTCCATTCCTTCCATTCTTTATTTCAAAATGTGTTTGAAAGCCTTATATGGTGCTGAAGTCAGAGTAGCAGACTCACAGTGTCTCAGACCTTTTTTGCATTTTGGGGGGCATAAAAATGATGAAGTTACTATTCTGTGGTCCTGTGATGCTGTTTCAATCATCTCGATTGTTTTTTTTTTTAATATTGCTTTGTCTGGAATTCTGTTCCTTCACATTGCTCTCCAATCTTTCAGAAGGCTTATGAGCTATTTCTTTTGGACTTACTGTATGCAGTGAGTGCATACCAATGGGAAATGTTCATCCTGTAGAAGAACAAATATGTAGCATTACTTCATCATTTTCTATTGTGCCAAGATGAGGTTAAAAATATCTATAAGCAAGAAGTTTCTAAAGTAACTCAACTGTAGACCACATCAAGATTTAATACAATAGCACTTCAGAACGTGGAGGTGATAGAGGATTTTATAAAACATGTCATAAACATAACCTGAACTCTGTGTAAGACAGAGAGAGATGCTTTCAAACACGCATTGGGCATAGTCTGCAAGGTGTGCTTATTGTTCTGTCACTTGTGAATAAAGCACCAACTTCAACTTCTGATGACACATTTGTTTCACCGAGAGCTCCTCTTTTAGAAATAGAAGAAGCTTCTGTAAAATGAAACCCCCACCCTGCAGATGCTATCGTATCAGCACAATATCAATACGCGAATCTACTGCATGTACATGAATGCATCTTACTTCTAACTGTACCGTAGCAAGTCATCAAACATATGCATCTTGCTTGATGTTATTAGATCCTCTGCTGACTGCAAAGGACCAGCATTGTTTCAGTCCAGTAGATCAGTGCTGCACATTTGTAATGCATCATCGGTAGAGTGTGACAAAGCGATTTGAAATGAGACACTGATTAAAATGCCTAATCACATACTGGGAATATTGTTAGTTAGTTAGAACAAAGTTTCTTCTACTGAGAATCCTTCCACAAAACTGACTGTCTTGAAGGTTAGTTGTAGTACATTTTTTTATCCCATCCCACCAAAAATGAACTGCAGACACATTTCTTGCTTGTGAATTAATTATCCTGTGGAGATCAGTCAGTGAGTGCCAAAACATGCTATGTAACAACCTTTGGGGTGTTGGATCCCTTTTTCAAATTCACATCAGCTCTTTATTAACATTCACTGTCTCCCACATCATCCTCACTGGCAAGCTTAGGAAGTGTGGGATAGATGGATGGACAGTGGGGTGGATTGAGAACTGGCTAACAGATAGAGCTCAGAGGGTTGTGGTTAGTGGTGCAGAGTCTAGCTGGAGGTCGGTAACAAGTGGTGTCCCTCAAGGGTCAGTACTGGGTCCAGTCCTGTTCAATATATTCATCGATGATCTGGACGAAGGGATGGAGTGTACCATCAGCAAGTTTGCTGATGACACTAAACTGGGAGGAGTGGCTGACACGCCAGAAGGCTGTGCTGCCTTACAGCGTGACCTGGATAGGCTGCAGAGTTGGGCAGAGAGGAACTTAATGAAATTCAACAAGGGTAAATGTAGGGTACTGCATCTGGGGAGGAATAACCCCATGCATCAGTACAGGTTGGGGGCCGACCTCCTGGAGAGCAGCTCTGTG